>CM059802.1:11056875-11299375 GCA_030435695.1 Brachymystax lenok tsinlingensis | reverse complement strand
AGTCAACACTACTACACTGTCTGAGCCAAGGACTACATGCTTTCTGGTAAGTTTAGATTACAATACTGGGTGGGGTGAATATATTTTATATGACATTATTGATTTTATGTTAACTAGTAAACAGTAGCCTACAGCAAAGTGTGTTTAAATCATTTATAACTTGTTAACAATTTCTGCTAGTTATTTTTTGCTACCATGTGGGTTTTAGCTTGCTTGAGCCTGCTTACTGAGGAGTGATAATTCACCTGTTTCCATACATGTTTCATTTTAAAACATTTATCTTACAAAGGAGTTGTTTAATCTAACTGCTTAACTATTTATCAGTACATGGAATTGTATTTGTTTTTCTTTTACTCATTCTTTTCTAATCTTTACAGGAAAATGTCACAGGCACTATCTGATGTGTGCAGACATTTCACTGCAGCTAATGTAGAAGGAAAAGCTGTGTACATTTGCAAATACTGTGCCAAATCATATGTAAAGAATGCAACAATGATGCAGAATCATTTGACTAAGTGCATAAAGTTCCCTCAGCGCTCACAACAAGCAACTCTGACAAAAGTCCCTCTACTTCTATTTGAGATGAAAATGATGAATCAGACACCTTATCGATAGCAACAGCTCATGGTCCTCCTGGAATCAGAAGTATTTTTGACTCAATGGAGGAACGTAGTCAGAGGAATTATGCTGAATGTCTTGCTCGAGCTGTGTATGCAACTGGTTCATCTCTGATGCTCACAGGCAATGTGTATTGGAAGAGATTTCGGATTATTCTTCACCCAGTATACACCCCTCCAACCAGACATGCTTCATCTACTCATTTGCTGGATGCAGAGTTCAACAAAGTTCAAGTGAAGGTCAAGCAAATCATAGAGAAAGCAGACTGTATTGCAATCATCTCTGATGGGTGGTGGAATGTTCATAGTCAACTACATCATCTCCACCCTGCAACCAGTATTCTACAAGAGCACAGACACATGGGACAACAGACACACCGGTCTCTACATTGCAGATGAGCTGAAGGCAGTCATCAATGACCTTGGACCACAGAAGGTATTTGCACTGGTGACAGACAATGCTGCAAACATGAAGGCTGCTTGGTCTAAAGTGGAGGAGTCCTACCCTCACATCACACCCATTGGCTGTGCTGCTCATGCATTGAATCTGCTCCTCACCAAGCAAAGGGAGAAGAATAAGAGCACCACATTGAAGCTGCCCAGCAACACCTGTTGGGGTGATGTTGTCATCATGTTTGACAGTCTCCTGGAGGGGAAGGAGTCTCTCCAAGCAATGGCCATATCACAGTGCCGATATGGACAGCCCCATCAAGAGGATCCTCTTGGATGATGCATTTTGGGAGAGAGTGGTAAGCAGCCTGAAACTCCTGAAACCTATAGCAGTAGCCATTGCACGGATTGAGGGAGACAATGCCATCCTGTCTGATGTTCAGCGCCCCACCACTCCCTAAGTAGTTAAATAAAGTTCAAATCGTAACAAAAAAAAGTACAAAAAAAATTGATTGGAAGGATTTAATAATTTGCAATTATGTCTACTTATGATAAGGTAAATACTATCATTCACCACTGAATCAAAGGTAATACCTATCATTCACCACTGAATCAAAGGGAATACTATCATTCACCACTGAATCAAAGGGAATACTATCATTCACCACTGAATCAAAGGTAATACCTATCATTCACCACTGAATCAAAGGGAATACTATCATTCACCACTGAATCAAAGGGAATACTATCATTCACCACTGAATCAAAGGTAATACCTATCATTCACCACTGAATCAAAGGGAATACTATCATTCACCACTGAATCAAAGGGAATACCTATCATTCACCACAGAATCAAAGGGAATACTATCATTCACCACTGAATCAAAGGGAATACTATCATTCACCACTGAATCAAAGGGAATACTATCATTCACCACTGAATCAAAGGGAATACCTATCATTCACCACTGAATCAAAGGGAATACCTATCATTCACCACTGAATCAAAGGGAATACTATCATTCACCACTGAATCAAAGGGAATACTATCATTCACCACAGAATCAAAGGGAATACTATCATTCACCACTAAATCAAAGGGAATACTATCATTCACCACAGAATCAAAGGGAATACTATCATTCACCACTGAATCAAAGGGAATACTATCATTCACCACTGAATCAAAGGGAATACTATCATTCACCACTGAATCAAAGGGAATACTATCATTCACCACTGAATCAAAGGGAATACCTATCATTCACCACTGAATCAAAGGGAATACCTATCATTCACCACTGAATCAAAGGGAATACTATCATTCACCACTGAATCAAAGGGAATACTATCATTCACCACTGAATCAAAGGGAATACGATCATTCACCACTGAATCAAAGGGAATACCTATCATTCACCACTGAATCAAAGGGAATACCTATCATTCACCACTGAATCAAAGGGAATACTATCATTCACCACTGAATCAAAGGGAATACTATCATTCACCACTAAATCAAAGGGAATACTATCATTCACCACAGAATCAAAGGGAATACTATCATTCACCACTGAATCAAAGGGAATACTATCATTCACCACTGAATCAAAGGGAATACCTATCATTCACCACTGAATCAAAGGGAATACCTATCATTCACCACTGAATCAAAGGGAATACTATCATTCACCACTGAATCAAAGGGAATACCTATCATTCACCACTGAATCAAAGGGAATACTATAATTCCCTGTAATATATTAGTATGTAGCTAAAAGGTTTCATGTAACTCAGAGAACTAGTGGAAGCAGCTCTCTCCCTTCACTAGGGCTCAGGTCCTGTCATTAATTGCTCATGGGACTAGAACTTATTCCGATGGATAAGACGGGATGGGATGGATGAATAGATTGAGAAAGAGAGACCCTGTCTCTGTGTACCAATAGCACCCTAATTCCTATGTAGTGCACTACTTTTGACCAGGAAAGGGCTCTGGTCAAAATGAGTGCACTACATCGGGAATAGCATGCCATTTGGGACTAAGACACCCTGTCCTTGCCAGTACATTCCCCCAGGCCTGTTTAACACCCACGGATGGCCTGTCAGTCCAGCCTCTAAAAACCCAGGCTTGTTAACAGTCTATCAGGAGGCCATTATCACCACACCAGGCCACCCTTCTCTGGTTGCATCCCAAATGGCACTCTATTCCCTATGTAGTGCAATACTTTACAACAGGGCCCATGGGGCTTTGGTCCAAAGTAGTGCACTAGATCGGTATTAGGGTGCCATTAGGGACGGATCCTCTGTCCTTTCTGTAATGAAGGGTGCCAACTGCCAACACCAACCAAGCAGCGAGCCCACACTGAGCCAACCACTGAGCCCACAGACACCCCTCAATCCTAAATCAAGCCCTAACCTAGCCCCTACCCCCATAGGCACTTGTGGAGAGCAACAGATGGTTTTAAAAATGTTTCTCATCTAACGGACATTTCAATAACATGTCAAAACAAATAATATTGGAACAACAGTATAACGCCATAATGTAACAATGCCATAATGTAACAATGCCATAATGTGATAATGCCATAATGTGATAATGCAACAATGCCATGTGATAATGCCATAATGTGATAATGCCACAATGTAACAATGCCATAATGTGATAGTGCCATAATGTGATAGTGCCATAATGTGATAATGCCATAATGTAACAATGCCATAATGTTACATTGTCATAATGTTACATTGTCATAATGTTACATTGTCATAATGTGATAATGCCATAATGTGATAATGCCATAATGTAACAATGCCATAATGTGATAATGCCATAATGTGATAATGTAAACATGATAACGCCATATTGTAATAATGTGATAATACTATAATGTGATAATGTAACAATGTCATAATGTAATAATGCCATAATGTGATAATGCCGTAATGTAATGATGCCATAATGTAATAATGCCATAGTGTAATAATGCCATAATGCGATAATGCCATGTTGTGATAATGCCATGTTGTGATAATGCCATGTTGTGATAATTCCCTAATGTAATAATGTCATAATGTAATAATGTCATACTGTGACAATGCCATAATGTGACAATGCCATAATGTAATAATACCTTAATGTAATAATGTCATAATGTAATGATGTCATAATGTATGTAACAATGTATGTAACAATGTATGTAACAATGTATGTAATGATGCCATAATGTAATAGTCTTAATGTAATGATGCCATAATGTATGTAATAACGTATGTAATAATGCCATAAAGTAATCAATATGTTTTGACAGGCTGTGTACATCAGAGGCTACTGCTAGTGGCTACTTGTCAGTAAAACTTTATCAGAGGGTCTGCTTGTAGACCATTGGTAAGTAAAGTTTAACAAACGATGTAACAATGTTTATAGGCAGTTCATTCGCAATAATTATTTACAACAAGAAAATAATTCATAAATCTATTATTAATTATGACCCACATTCTTTAGTTTAATCTATTTTCAAGCGATGGATATTCAGTTCTGTTCCTTTGTCAAGTCCATTGGCCTACCAGAACCCCACACCCCATCCCCAAAATATTCCCCCACCTCTTACACAAAACCACAATGGCATCCTTGTCTCAGTGAATTGAGGCTTGAATATGAATGATACTGGATTATATTATCATGATATTCCTGCATAATACTGCTAAAGAGGCTCATTCAACCCAGATGACCTTCTACAAACCCCAACAGAGCTGACGATCGTCGCCCTAAAGATGAAAACACACATACACACACACGCACACACACACACACACACACACACACACACACACACACACATACACACACACACACACATACACACACATAGCCTCATTAAAAATCTCATTTTAAGGCGGCCAACAATTTACGGTACTATCTACTTTTAGCAAGGCACCTTTGACACCACACCATGGGAGAACAGTGGAGGGTAGGTGTGTGTGTGTGTGATGGAGTCTGTACAGTGTTTGTCCTATATTATATTGATGCTGAGGAGGAAAAGTAGGTTGCTTCAGGTCATTGATAATGGATAGATAATGGATAGCCACGTATAGATAATGGATAGTCATGGATATTATGTGGAGATAATGGAAAGTCATGTACAGATAATGGATAGATGATGGATAATGACGCTAGATACTGGATATCCATGTATAGAAAATGGACAGATAATGGTCGGTAATGTATAGATAATGGACAATTGTGTGCATAGATAGATAGTCATGGCTAGATAAGGGATAGCCGTGTACAGATAATGGACAGGCATGTATAAATGTATAGATAATGGGTAGCCATGTATAGATAATGGATAGCCGTGTATAGATAATAGATTGTCATGGGTGGATAATGGATATATAACGGATAGTCATTGGTAATGGATAGTCGTAGTTAAATAATGGATAGTCATGGTTAGATAATGGATAGTCATGGTTAGATAATGGATAGTCGTGCATAGATAATGGGTAGCCATGGGTAGACAATGGATAGTCAAGGATAGCTAATGGTCGATCATGTACTGATAATGGATAGATAATGGATAACCATGTATAGCTAATAAATAGATAATGGATAGTCATGACTAGATAATGAATAGATAATGAATAGGCATGCATGGATAATTGGCTGATAATGGATTGTCATGTATAGACAACAGATCGATAATGGATAGTCACGGTTAGATAATGAATAACCGTGTATATATATTGGATAGGCATGTATAGACAATGGACATAATGGATAGCTATGTATAGATAATGGATATACAATGGATAGCCATGGCTAGATAATGGATAATAATGTATAGATAATGGATAGTCATGGCTAGATAATGGATAGTCATGGCTAGATAATAAGATAGTCATGGATAGATAATAGATAGTCATGGCTAGATAATAGATAGTCATGGCTAGATAATGGATAGTCATGGCTAGATAATGGATAGTCATGGCTAGATAATAAGATAGTCATGGCTAGATAATAGATAGTCATGGCTAGATAATAGATAGTCATGGCTAGATAATAGATAGTCATGGATAGATAATAGATAATCATGGCTAGATAATAGATAGTCATGGATAGATAATAGATAGTCATGGCTAGATAATAGATAGTCATGGATAGATAATAGATAGTCATGGATAGATAATAGATAGTCATGGCTAGATAATAGATAGTCATGGCTAGATAATAGATAGTCATGGCTAGATAATAGATAGTCATGGATAGATAATAGATAGTCATGGCTAGATAATAGATAGTCATGGATAGATAATAGATAGTCATGGCTAGATAATAGATAGTCATGGCTAGATAATAGATAGTCATGGCTAGATAATAGATAGTCATGGATAGATAATAGATAGTCATGGCTAGATAATAGATAGTCATGGCTAGATAATAGATAGTCATGGCTAGATAATAGATAGTCATGGCTAGATAATAGATAGTCATGGATAGATAATAGATAGTCATGGATAGATAATAGATAGTCATGGCTAGATAATAGATAGTCATGGCTAGATAATAGATAGTCATGGATAGATAATAGATAGTCATGGATAGATAATAGATAGTCATGGCTAGATAATAGATAGTCATGGATAGATAATAGATAGTCATGGCTAGATAATAGATAGTCATGGATAGATAATATAGTGGTACTGGGGCCTGATTGTAAAAGGATAATAGGAAGCCCTGGCTGAGAAGGAAAAGGTGGACAGTGGAAATGGAAGGGGGGCAATTGTCACTTTCTTCTCATGCCAAAAGTGTTTTCCTGAAATGTTCATTGAAGGTTAGCTACACTCTATTTAGCAAGAATTTGGATGGCGAAGAGCGCATGCTAAGGACGAATTCGTATTGTGTTGTAAGTGAAAGAAGATGGATTTTTACACATTTACTAAAGTGTGAGAGACATGAGCTGGTCTACAAGAAGCTATTCTCAATAACCCTGATTTCCAACCAATGCACAGACAAAGACGAGTACTAAAAATTATACAGACACCGCTCAACTAAACGTCCTTAAACTGCACTGAATATAGTGTAAAGCCATGTAACATCAACACTTTACTGCAAGTGCGCAAATGGCTAGTGAATTTCCACATGAGACAATAAAAATACTGTCTATCAAGATGGCCACCAGCAGAATTAGACAAATTACATTGTATTGAAAAGTATCATGCTACCCGTTTCCAATAAAGTTGTATGGCACCATATCATGTTGACAGTAGAGTCCTACCTGTTTCCACAGGAAGACATCCTTCTGGTTGAGTTGCCATGCGGTGATGAGGTGTATGGTAGACAGTACCCCTCCACTCAGCACTGCAGCTCTCATCCTCACCGGCAGCAGTGTATAGATAATGTACACAAAGAAGACAGCCCACCAGATCCCCTCAGAGGCGCTCCGGGGGGCAACCATCAACACCCCGAACACCTGGACCACTAGTAGCACCCCGATCACCAGGTAGCTGACGATCCACATGTAGTCCTGGTGGAAGCCGTTCCTGTTACACACCACCATCATAGACAGAAAGAAGACCACGGCCACGGAGAGCACCGAGGCGTAGGCCACGTTGGGCGGAGCGTGGACACAGTGGAAGGCTAGCATGATGGCGCAGACTATGACAAGGACACCCATCAGCATAGTCAGAGAGCTCTGGTTGAGTCTGAAGAAATAGCGCTGGTACAGACGTTCCAGTTTGGCTGAGGTGAACTTCTTGGACTGGAACACACGTACCACACACATCCAGCACTCAGCGGCTGTCAAGGCTTTACATGTTCCTCCGTCCTCCCCTGTTCCTTCCCCCAAATCCTCCCTCCCTGGACCTTTCCTCCCTCTCAGGTCTCCGTCGTCAAACCCCAGATCCACAGCCTTTAACCCCAGGTCTCCCGCCGCCCCGGTCCGCTTTCCATAGTGGTCCTCCTGCCAGACGCAGCGCATTCCAAAGTTACCTCCTCCGCTGGGCCCCGCGCCCCCTCCACCACAGTGGTAGTGTTGGGGGGTGTGAGGGGGTGGATCCAGGTCCTCAGCTTCCCGCAGGCAGCTCATGTAGCGGGGGTTACAGAGAGACGACCCTGAGCCACAGTCCTTTCGCTTGTTGGACTTGCTGCCATTGCGCTCCCCCCACGCGGTCTTTCGCTCGTCCACTCTGGCTACGAAGAAGCCTCTGACCCACGACATCCTACTGGGACAACAGAGACAGATTAGGTTAGCAGGTCAACAATACGCAGACAAGGACAGACAGGGTGGTCATCAATACACCGTTAGGAACAGACAGGGTGGTCATCAATACACCGTTAGGGACAGACAGGGTGGTCATCAATACACCGCTAGGGACAGACAGGGTGGTCATCAATACACCGCTAGGGACAGACAGGGTGGTCATCAATACACCGTTAGGGACAGACAGGGTGGTCATCAATACACCATTAGGGACAGACAGGATGGTCATCAATACACCGCTAGGGACAGACAGAGTGGTCATCAATACACCGCTAGGGACAGACAGGGTGAAATCAATACACTGTTAGGGACAGACAGGGTGAAATCAATACACTGTTAGGGACAGACAGGGTGAAATCAATACACTGTTAGGGACAGACAGGGTGAAATCAATACACTGTTAGGGACAGACAGGGTGAAATCAATACACTGTTAGGGACAGACAGGGTGGTCATCAATACACCGTTAGGGACAGACAGGGTGGTCATCAATACACCGTTAGGGACAGACAGGGTGGAATCAACACACCGTCAGGGACAGACAGGGTGAAATCAATACACCGTTAGGGACAGACAGGGTGGTCATCAATACACCGTTAGGGACAGACAGGGTGGTCATCAATACACCGTTAGGGACAGACAGGGTGGTCATCAATACACCGCTAGGGACAGACAGGGTGGTCATCAATACACCGTTAGGGACAGACAGGGTGGTCATCAATACACCACTAGGGACAGACAGGGTGGTCATCAATACACCGCTAGGGACAGACAGGGTGGTCATCAATACACTGTTAGGGACAGACAGGGTGGTCATCAATACACCGTTAGGGACAGACAGGGTGGTCATCAATACACCGCTAGGGACAGACAGAGTGGTCATCAATACACCGCTAGGGACAGACAGGGTGAAATCAATACACTGTTAGGGACAGACAGGGTGAAATCAATACACTGTTAGGGACAGACAGGGTGGTCATCAATACACTGTTAGGGACAGACAGGGTGGTCATCAATACACCGTTAGGGACAGACAGGGTGGTCATCAATACACCGTTAGGGACAGACAGGGTGGTCATCAACACACCGTCAGGGACAGACAGGGTGGAATCAACACACCGTTAAGGACAGACAGGGTGGAATCAACACACCGTCAAGGACAGACAGGGTGGAATCAACACACCGTCAGGGACAGACAGGGTGGAATCAACACACCGTTAGGGACAGACAGGGTGGAATCAACACACCGTTAGGGACAGACAGGGTGGAATCAACACACCGTCAGGGACAGACAGGGTGAAATCAATACACCGTTAGGGACAGACAGGGTGGTCATCAATACACCGTTAGGGACAGACAGGGTGGTCATCAATACACCACTAGGGACAGACAGGGTGGTCATCAATACACCGCTAGGGACAGACAGGGTGGTCATCAATACACCGTTAGGGACAGACAGGGTGGTCATCAATACACCGCTAGGGACAGACAGAGTGGTCATCAATACACCGCTAGGGACAGACAGGGTGAAATCAATACACTGTTAGGGACAGACAGGGTGAAATCAATACACTGTTAGGGACAGACAGGGTGGTCATCAATACACTGTTAGGGACAGACAGGGTGGTCATCAATACACCGTTAGGGACCGACAGGGTGGTCATCAACACACCGTCAGGGACAGACAGGGTGGAATCAACACACCGTTAGGGACAGACAGGGTGGAATCAACACACCGTTAGGGACAGACAGGGTGAAATCAATACACCGTTAGGGACAGACAGGGTGGAATCAACACACCGTTAGGGACAGACAGGGTGGAATCAATACACCGTCAGGGACAGAGGGTGGAATCAACACACCGTTAGGGACAGACAGGGTGGAATCAACACACCGTCAGGGACAGACAGGGTGGAATCAACACACCGTCAGGGACAGACAGGGTGGAATCAATACACTGTTAGGGACAGACTTGACATCTGAGCTTGGTTTCAATGCTATTGCAATGGAAGACAGGTCTCTTCTTTTCTGTTGATCATCCAGTTTATTATTAGCATCTTCATTCACATGTACTTTAGGCCTATAGGTATAGAGTCCACTGACCTGTGTGGGCTCTGTGGTGTGTACCAACGCTGCGCTCTTCAGCCAGGCCACGCATTTGCACACACACCGAGATCAAACTGGCCAGGGGTAGGTGTGTCTACCTTCCTGTAAAGGCGGTGTGTCCGTCTGCCTTGGAGCTTGGAGCTGCACCTTTGCAAAACAAACTAACAAACAAACAAGCACAGTGTCATTACATCACTTCCTGCCTCTGAAGGCCACCTGACCTGGACCTCTGAACACTAAGGTATAGCTTATTCCTTGTGTAATTACACAAAATAACCCTAAACTCCAGGTATAAGAGCAACTTAATGCAGTGTTACCCAGAAAGATTTTCAGTTTTATTTCAGTTGGTTTTTAGTAAATGGAGTGTGCAGCCAGTCAATAGCAAACTCTAACTAAAAAGTGTAGCAGTGTATTTGCACTAATCAACAGAATTTGTCAAAGTTTATTTATAGTCATTCATCCTCTTCGTCACCACCTGATCCCATTCCACCCCCACCCAGAGAGAGGGCCTTCAGATGCAAATGTTTTTATTTGTTTTGTTTGCAGATACTGAAGTGTGACTGCTAATCATCATGCTATTCAGTGCACTGTACATCAGCTATGTAGATAGATAGCCCTAAGCCTATCACCGGAATTCAATATGGTCCCTTCCATTCCAAATACACTTCTTATACTGCTGTTTGGATTTCCATAACATTTGTGGAAACTAGCTTTCCATCCATCCATATCCTTTCAGTGTAGTTACATTATATCAATCTCCCCATAACATCAGGGCAGGGTTGAGTTTGCCCTATTAGAGAACAAAGGCCCTATGAGTGGGCATTTAGCAGTCAGTAGCCATCACAGATGAAACACACACACAAACACACACAGATGAAGAGCCCTCCACTCCAGATTAAATTGTGCATGTTTCCTGTCCCCCATTAGCCCTGATGACTCACTCACTGTGTCCCAAATGGGACCCTATTCCCTCTATAGTGCACTCCTTTTGATCGTGGCCCATAGGGCTCTGATCAAAAGTACTGCACTATTGTAGGGAATTGGCTGCCATTTGGGACACACAAGGCACAGTCAAGCTGATTTATGGCTGCATTCAGCACATGTCAAGGACATTGGTATATAACAGGAATGGGCAGCGACCCTCCTTCTGAAGCCCCTCGGATCAATTTAACATATTTTTTGTTTGTTTTTTAACTTACTGTTGCAAGTTAGAATAGTAAAATAAGCAGCAATTCCAAAATTGGGTTGTGAATCAACAGTTTCTCTTGTTATGTCAATCACTACCCAGGTTTCCATCCAACCTTCTGAAGCGAGTAAAGTACATGTCAGCAAAAAAACGAACATTTTCGGTAAACTTTCCAAATGTCGACAAAACAAAATACGCTAGACAAGATGGGATTTTTTTGTGTCTGTAAAATGAATTCTGTGAGAAATGTCGGTGGAAACGCTTTTATGCCCAAATATGGATATAATAACATCATATTGAAGTAAACTTGGAGTCACGTGATGACATGTTGTGTGGTCCTCCCACTACGACTCTTCGAGAAAGCATGCAGCTTATTATGCTACAGATGAAATAATTTCTGTTGAACTTTACAGGGTGGTGAAAGTGCACGGTGATGAGCTCCTTTCCAATACATATTGAGGGTCTTATTCTGGTGACATGATCATTGATGCTTGGGTACCATTTGACAAATAAAAACAATCTCACTCTTTTGTCAATAATAATAATCTGATCATGTAGGCTACCATGCTGTATTTATCTGCCTGCTGTTGGCTAGAGAGCATGAGGCAATACCGGACTGGGTGCACTCGCTATATAACACAACATGTTTTGTGACAAAACCATCTGTAGAGTTGAAGATGACATGGAAACCCACTTAACTTGTATTTTTATTCAGTACATGGGAATTAAAACGACCAAAAAAATTGTTTATGTGCACTATGCCATCACACACAGCCTTTAATCAGCAACATGTCAATTTGATGGAAACATCTCTGGTGAGAAAATGTACATATTGCTTTTATGCAGATTTTAGAAAATTCGCCTGAAAATCTGTAGCCAATTGGATGGAAACCTAGCTACTGATAGTCACTCTATTAGCCCATGAAGATCTAACATTTTTTGATTGGTAAGTCAGTCTAGCGGCCAGCTATCTAAACTTTGTAATCATAATCGAATCACTGGCCGGAGGGCTCCAATGGATTTTGTTAGTCAGTCTCAGTCAGATATCATATTAAAAACCGCAAACATTTCTCTCCACCCCATGGCATAATGTGTAGAATAGCATGAAATTAGCTGTGAAACAGCAACAGTCAGGGAGATGAACATGAGGGTATGTAGAATAACAACAGTCAGGGAGAACCTGTAGAACAACAACAACAACAATCAGGGAGAACCTGTAGAACAACAACAACAGTCAGGGAGAATCTGTAGAACAAAAACAACAACAGTCAGGGAGAATCTGTAGAACAACAACAACAGTCAGGGAGAATCTGTAGAACAACAACAACAACAGTCAGGGAGAATCTGTAGAACAACAACAGTCAGGGAGAACCTGTAGAAAAACAACAACAGTCAGGGAGAATCTGTAGAACAACAACAACAACAGTCAGGGAGAATCTGTAGAACAACAACAGTCAAGGAGAATCTGTAGAATAACAACAACAACAGTCAGGGAGAATCTGTAGAACAACAACAACAGTCAGGGAGAACCTGTAGAAAAACAACAACAGTCAGGGAGAATCTGTAGAACAACAACAACAACAGTCAGGGAGAATCTGTAGAAAAACAACAACAACAGTCAGGGAGAATCTGTAGAACAACAACAACAGTCAGGGAGAATCTGTAGAAAAACAACAACAGTCAGGGAGAACCTGTAGAAAAACAACAACAGTCAGGGAGAATCTGTAGAACAACAACAACAGTCAGGGAGAATCTGTAGAATAACAACAACAACAACAACAGTCAGGGAGAACCTGTAGAAAAACAACAACAGTCAGGGAGAATCTGTAGAACAACAACAACAACAGTCAGGGAGAATCTGTAGAACAACAACAGTCAAGGAGAATCTGTAGAATAACAACAACAACAGTCAGGGAGAATCTGTAGAACAACAACAACAGTCAGGGAGAACCTGTAGAAAAACAACAACAGTCAGGGAGAATCTGTAGAACAACAACAACAACAGTCAGGGAGAATCTGTAGAAAAACAACAACAACAGTCAGGGAGAATCTGTAGAACAACAACAACAGTCAGGGAGAATCTGTAGAACAACAACAACAACAGTCAGGGAGAATCTGTAGAAAAACAACAACAACAGTCAGGGAGAATCTGTAGAACAACAACAACAACAGTCGGGGAATCTGTAGAATAACAACAACAACAACAACAACAACAACTGTCAGGGAGAATCTGTAGAACAACAACAACAGTCAGGGAGAATCTGTAGAATAACAACAACAACAACAACAGTCAGGGAGAATCTGTAGAATAACAACAACAGTCAGGGAGAATCTGTAGAATAACAACAACAACAGTCAGGGAGAATCTGTAGAACAACAACAGTCAAGGAGGATCTGTAGAACAACAACAGTCAGGGAGAATCTGTAGAACAACAACAACAAGTCAGGGAGAATCTGTAGAACAACAACAACAACAGTCAGGGAGAATCTGTAGAACAACAACAGTCAGGGAGGATCTGTAGAACGACAACAGTCAGGGAGGATCTGTAGAACAACAACAACAACAGTCAGGGAGAATCTGTAGAACAACAACAGTCAGGGAGAATCTGTAGAACAACAACATAGAGGAAAAAGACTACAGTGATGCAGTGTTTCTCAATGTGGGTGTGTGCGCTTGAGGTGCATGTGTGTTTTAGGGTGGAAGGTTGTTGAGGAAGGCAGAAGATTTACGTCTCACAAAAAAGACAATTAAGTACTTAAAATATTCTACAGTACATGCTCCTGGTGGCATGCTAGTGTTCCTTATTAAGAGCAGTATCTAGCTATTGATAGAGGTTGCTTCACAAAAGAAACCTTTGAAACTAACCGAGGAGCTGGCAAACAGAGAGTCCTGCTCTGTAGTTTTGTTATCAATGTAGTTAAACTCTGCCATTCTGCCAATAAACAACATAGGCGGTTACTGGATGTCAGACAGAACACCATGGTGTATTCAGTGTATTCTTTAATTAGCCAATAAGGCCTGAGGGGGTGTGGTATTTAAACATTATAAACTGGGTGGTTAGAGCTCTGAATGCTGATTGACTGACAGCCGTGGTATATCAGACCGTATACCACAAGTTATTTTTTACTGCTCTAATTACGTTAGTAAACAGTTTATAATAGCAATAAGGCACCTTGGGGGTTTGTGATATGTGGCCAATATACCACGGCTAAGGGCTGTATGCAGGCACTCTGCGTTGCGCATAAGAACAGACCTTAGCCGTGGTATATTGGCCATATACCACACCCCCTCTGACATTATTGCTTAAGTATATTCCAAAACAAAATGTAGGCTTTTTTTAAACTTGTTTTATCATTCATACATTTCCACCTAAAAGAAGTGGTTTAAAAAGGTTTAAGGATACGAATTCACACAGTTTAACATGGAGTTTACAATTGACAGTTTAGTAATTGAGCAGAGGTTCTTATCCAGAGCAACGTATAGTAGTGAGTGCATACATTCTTCATACTGGTCCCTCCTGGGAATCGCACACAACCCTGCCGTTGCAAGCGCCATGCTCTAACTGAGATGGAGCATTTTCAGTCTTGGCCCCAAGGCTGTGGAATGATTTGCCTCTGCATGTCAGATTGGCCCCCAGTCTTCACATTTTTAAATCACGACTTAAAACTCACTTTTATTCATTGGCTTTTAAACCTGCTTGAGAATTGTATTGTGCATTCTATTTTCTAGTTTGTCCCATAAATGTTTTTTTGTTATTCGTGATTTATAAATCTGTCCGAAATATGTCCAGCACTTTGGTCAACCTTGGTTGTTTTAAATGTGCTTTACAAATAAAGTTGTATTGTATTGTATTGTAACTGAGCCACACTGGTTCTTCTGCGCAAATAGAAAAACGCAACTAGCTGGATATGCAAATACAATATCTATGTATTGTTAGGCAGATAAAGGCACCTGATCTGATCTATGCTATTAGGTTATTCAATGCCCCTGTGGGTCAGACTGGCAAGCAAGCATTGCATTCACCTCTGGCTCTGGTGCATGCACGGCCGGTCAGAGTCAGACAGCAGGAGCACACAGCAGCATGCGGCGGTTATGTAACAAACAGAACAGTGCATGCATGCATTTACAGCAGCATCCGCTTGAGATATAATTTAAAAAATAATACTAGTTTCCAATCTAACCACCTTGTTATAAACCGGCAAAACGGTTGTCAACGTTGTAAATTAATATATAGAGAATTAATAGGATATACCTTGAGTTTGAATGTCAGTTATCTATATGCAGGCCTAATACCACATAATCAGGATGTTTGAGATAAATAGGCCTACATGCAATCACATATCTGCACATAGCCTAGGCTATTTGGTTGCAAGAAAACCGTCCGAAGACGAGGATTGCATAATCGCACGCACTGTTTGTGTGAAGCTACCCGTTTATGTTAACCATAGCCTTTCCATGGGGACATTTCGACCAGTAACAATGCGCCTACTTCTCAAACGTTTCATTTATAATGGGTTGTCTATATTTCCTTGCACCGACAGTTCTTATCTAGCCCTACTCTCACCATTTGTCGCCAGAATTCAAGTCATGAGTAATAATTTAAAATCTCTCTACAAACTTCTCTGAGAAATCGACTCCAGGAATTCCATGATCGCACCGTCTGACAACTAGTAGGGCTACTTGCATACTTTCATTGCACTGATTTCCCACAGCAAAGATAGCCTACAGTAGCCCATCGGCAAAGTCATACTACTGTAATGCACCTTCAAGCCTTTTTTTTTTCAATGAGAGAACAGGATACATACATGTCCTACCCCGGTTTCTTCTAGGTAAGTCCCTTATTGTAAATGCATTGCCTATATGCACCAGAATGTCTCCTTCTTTAGTAGGCATCAACAAATTTATGAAGCCTACACATAGCCTATAGGCGTGTTACTACTAGCAACATCGTCGATAGTGACATGTAAAACAGTGCAAATACCTGCATAACATGCCACCTTGAAACTACAAGCTACTGCTACACTGCTGAAGAGGCCAAGTTAACATTGTAACCTCGGATGTTCTGTTGAATTTTTGTGCCACTACTGTGTTCTATAATTACAGTGATAATAGTCGACTAGTTAAGTTATTGTAGCGATCAATGTAGCGTTGTTGTAGACAAGAAAACAGTTATCCAGAAGGCTAGTACCGCGGGAGAGATTTTACTTACCACATTGATTAACACCCTTATGGGAACAGCGCGCAATATAGCTGTCTTTCTCCCTCTGTTTTGGTACGTTTCTGTCTTTTCGTTCAGATGAAAACGTGTATCTATCGACGTCTAGGCTACAATCGAGGGGATTGGCTACAAATGTACATACAGTGGGGGCGTTCGAGCTGATCACTTTTGTCAAGCAAGTCGGTGACCGCCTTTGAAAGTGTGTTGCATTATGTTAAAAATTGTCTGACTTGCGCCTACATGTCTACTGCATGAACTTTACAGAAATCCTGTGATCAAAGGTAATTAAGTTTTGACGTCAATCTTCAGTTGCACTTCCCCAGCTTCATCCTGCAGATGTCGCCTGCATTGTGGGAGGCTCTATTGTCAACCAATCATTAGGGTGTTTTTGTTTGACCCGCGCATATGTCACCAAAGATATGACTGAAACAAGAATCAACTTAATGTAAGCTATACAGTGGATAGCCTATATACAAATACATGTGATATTTTAGTCTCTCTCTGAGTAATTGATTGTATAATGAACTCACATATGATTTCAGTTTGTGAGTGTGATATGGGGGTTGGAGTTTATTTGTACATTATAAACAAATATTTTATAAACAATGGAAAAACTGCCATGTTGATGTGAGCCTTCCTGTTGGAAAACCACATGAGTGTCTGACTTTCGGGTGTTGCAAATTCACCTCACACGACTTCACTTGACTTTCGTCTACAGTTGCTTTTGCCTTACCACTCAAACGCGCCCAACATTTGGCGCTCGCTACATTCCCTCTAGGTTCTCTGACCGTGTCGCTCGCTCTCGCTTTTTACCTCTCTCATAGGAAGGTAGCCTTCTTCAATTCTCATGAACTGATAGGCCTACAAATGGCAACAAAAATATGAGTGCTATTTTGAGTGGGACAACTAAGCAATGAAGTCGATGCCATAAGTCAATGGTGCTATTTGTTAATGGTTTTAGATGCGGTCTAGGGTCTAATGAGGATTTCACACCTGTTTACACTTGATTGATAACCATAACCATAACCTAACCCTAAGTTCTGCGTTTAGACAGGCAGCTCAATTCTTATATATTTTTTCTCTAATTGGTCTTTTGACAAATCAGATAATGTGAAAAGATCTGATGTGATTGTTCAAAAAACCAAATAGTGGAACAAAATATCAGAATTGGGCTGCATGTTAGCACCAGGTATAAACGGGGAACAAGAGCGTGAGGCTGTGGACTGCAGCTAGCCAAGATGTCCTGCCTATATGTTATTGTAGCTGTAGCCTGGTCTCATAGACAAGATGTAACAAAGTAAATATAAATCCAGACACTTAAAGTAGTATGATATGCAGGGTTGGGGAGTAACGGATTACATGTAAAAAATGACAAAAAAAGTACTTTTAAATTCAGAAAGGATGTTTGCGAGAAAAAAAATATTTGACACTTCTCTGTTCTCAACGACATCCAAATCAGCATTAAAAAAAGGCTACAGGCTACAGTCCAAGCTATGTCTTCCAATGGTGTGACTGCTGTCAGGATCCATAGATGATCCAACTTGAATAAACACTTAGAGGTAAGGATGACATGCAGTGGTGTAGTCTACAGCAATACGGATATCACTTGTTATTGATATCGACATAGCGCATTGATGTGAATTACACTGCTGGTTTCTCATTTAGCTATTTGCTCCTTATGTATTGTGGTTGTTGTGGATGCTGTTCACAAATCTAAATGTGTATTTGAACCCAATAATGGTTGAATTCAAGTTTAAGCTGCCTATCAATCATTGTTTTTGAAACCAGTGGACAGCCAGTGAAAAATGTGCTCTTGCAACAGCTGCATAGTGCTGATCCCAGCCTGTGGAATAAAAGGCTTTTATTAATCAATCTAATTCATGCTGATAAAACAATTATCCATAGGCCTAATGGACACATGCTCAAACTCGCACACTTTTGATAGACTTAAAGGGGTAATCTGTAGTTGCTACATCCATTTTTGTACTTATATATTATATATTTTAATGTAAAGATATAATTTAATCGTGTCATTATATGTAGTAGAAAGCGGTGGGTTAGAAGAAGCCTACCTAACCAACCCATAAAGTAAAATTTAACATCCATATTGGCCAGCTATGTAAACTTTAACATTGATTTATCCTGCAGTAGGTGTTGTTCAATTGGTAACATACATTTTTGTCTTCTTCTAATGCCACTTAAAGTAAAAGTAACTGAATGTAATCAGATTACATTACTGAGTTTGGGTAATCCAAAAGTTACATTACTGATTCAATTTTGGACAGATAACTAGTAACTGTAATGGATTACATTTAGAAAGTAACCTACCCAACCCTGATGTTATAAGACAGACTTAACGCAAAAACGACGGTCGGTCGGGGTGGATGGGTGTTTTTTTTTTGCTAATTAGCAACTTTTTTTTACTACTTACTACATTTGAGCTACTTTGCAACTACTTGGCATGTTAGCTAACCCTTCCCCTAACCCTAACCTTAACCCTTTAACCTAACTCCTAAACTTAACCCTGACCTTAACCCTTAACCATAGCCCCTAGCCTAGATAGAATTCGTAACATATCATACGTTTAACAAATTCCTAACATACAGTATATTTTGCAAATTCGTAACATATTGTACTTTTGCAAATTCATAACATATAATACGAATTGTAATTCGTAACATATCATACAACATGGGTAATGGACATCCACAAATGAATACATACCATACGAAACTTAACATATCATAATAAATGAATAGTCTCGGATTTACATACAGAATAATATGAGTTGCTCTGAGACCATGTTGGTTATTATGTCCAGAGGTTAACTGGCTCTGGTAGCTAAGACAGCCGAATACTCCATCTAAACCTGAACCAGGTTGGTTATTATGTCCAGAGGTTAACTGGCTCTCGGAAACAAAGTCCTCGACTTTCATATCAAATCAAATCAAAGTTTATTTGTCACGTGATCTGAATACAACAGGTGTAGACCTTACAGTGAAGTGCTTACTTACAAGCCCTAACCAACAGTGCAACTTTTAAGGACAAAATAGGTATTAGGTAAACAATAGATAAGTAAATAAAAAACTGTAAAATGACAGTGAAAATAACAGTAGCGAGGCTATATACAGGTGGTACCGGTACAGAGTCAATGTGCGGGGCCACCGGTTAGTCAGGCTAATTGAGGTAATATGTACATGAATGTATAGTTAGAGTGACTATGCATAGATGATGAACAGAGAGTAGCAGCAGCGTAAAAGGGGGCATGGCGGGGGAGTGGCGGGATACAACGCAAATAGTCCAGGTAGCCATTTGATTGCCTGTTCAGGAGTCTTATGGCTTGGGGGTAAAAGCTGTTGAGAAGCCTTTTGGTTCTAGACTTTGGTACCGCTTGCCATGCGGAAGCAGAGAGAACAGTCCATGACTGGGGTGGCTGGGGTCTTTGACAATTTTTAGGGCCTTCCTCTTACACTGCCTGGTGTAGAGGTCCTGGATGGCAGGTAGTTTATCCCCAGTGATGTACTGGGCCGTTCGCATTATCCTCTGTAGTGCCTTGCCGTCGGAGGCCGAGCAGTTGCTATACCAGGCAGTGATGCAACCAGTCAGGATGCTCTCAATGTTGCAGCTGTAGAACCTTTTGAGGATCTGAGGACCCATGCCAAATCTTTTCAGTCTCCTGAGGGGGAATAGGTTTTGTCGTGCCCTCTTCATGACTGTCTTAGTGTATTTGGACCATTCTAGTTTGTTGGTGATGTGGACACCAAGGAACTTGAAGCTCTCAACCTGCTCCACTACAGCATCGTCGATGAGAATGGGGGCGTGCTCGGTCCTCCTTTTCCTGTAGTCTACAATCATCTCATCAAAATAATTGTACAAATGCAAAATATGAAAGTAAAGTTCCAAAGGTTTCCAAAACCGTATTGCAAGGAGCAGTATTAACATGTAGATAGAGCACCGGGACTGTTGTACACATCAGCTGCGCTGTTGTCAATGCTTCAACTGAGAACGAAGAAGAGCTAGACTGTAGCCAGCACCATCACTTGGGCATCTAGTCTCTAAATGCACTAATTCTCCCAATTATGGACAAAAACATTTGTTCCTGAATATGGCCTGTGTAGTTGAGCTGGAAAAATATGGACAAAAAGTTCTATCACGATAAATTATATTGATAATGATAAATACACAGTTACTTTCCATTTGCGGAAACAATGGAGGCGCACACTGTTATTGATTGGTGGGACGATATTGGGGAAGACCTTTTTGCCCTGTTATTGGACCAGATGGTAATGTCCAGGGAAGGAATAGGGGATTGCCTTATGTAGCCTGTATAACGCAGGCTACTCTGTAACAATGAGAAGCCATTTTAGCCTAGCTTACAGTGGTGACGCAGACACACACATATTGTTTAGTAAATTGAGGGCCTAACTACATTTTCAAGTTAAATTCCATTTCATTTTCATGTCAGTCTACCACCTGTTTAGGTCAACACCTTGTACTTTTTCTATTGAAAAGTTATATTGAACTCCACTGTAGGGAGTTTCCATAAAGGAATTTGTGCTTTCCCTAAACTACAGAACAATCTTGCAGCACCATCTAGTGTGTCTTTTAAGTTATTATTTACAGTGATAAACAATGGTGTACTGAAAAAGACTCAGTCAATGTCCATTGTGATCAATATCTCGTAGGCTTACCCTACCCTATATTACAATCAGAACTTATGGCTCTTTAGCTTTAAGTCAGATTCATAGTCAGCAACCAGCAGCAATGAGCTTGGCTGTGCTTGTCATCGGCTCAACCATTGTGTCGAAACAGTTAATTAATCTGTAATAAACTATAGCACATCAAAAATTAAAATATTTTTAAATTAAACTTCTTATTAACTATTTTGAGTAAAGGGTTTATACAAGATCTCTATGAACAGAGATAGAAGAACTGAAATACACATGGATTGGACTTGAGAAATGTCCCCCAGAGTGTTAGGCTAGCTAGAGAACATTGATGATGACCTAATGCTCCTCACAGACTAGCCTAAGTAAATCATCCTCTCATCTCTGTTCTCTCCTCCACAGATCGGATCTTCTCCAGTGCTCTCCTCGTTTCTTTCTGACATTTTAAGAAGGAGGCAAGAAATGGAGGAGGGACTTTTGAGATTCACCCAATGTTCCTTCCAGCCAGTGAGCTGAGCTTTGGTTCTACCTGTTGTACGTGATATAAAGTCCAACAGAGGGCGGCATTGTCAGACAAATTGCTCACATGGAAACACAAAGCCACCACACATGCTCTTATGTTCTAGCCAGCAGTCTTGGCACATCAGAGAGTATATAGATTGAATGTGGACATGTTTTTATTATAATGAGAGACAGAGACAGAAACAGAAAGAAATTGAGAGAGAGAGGAGTGATAAGGAGAGAGGAAAAGATTTAGATTCAAACTGACTTGTTTTTGTCTGTTTGACATTGGCATTACCTGACTTTACTGGTCGATACCAGTGTGAAAATGGACAGCGTAGCAAGATTCCTACTAAAGTGCCAGATCAGTGAAAACTGAGGCAACCTGTATCACACCCCCTCCTCTTCTCGTCCCACATTAACTTAGGTCAGTGGACACAGTTACACACTGTTCTCTCCTTCCTTGCAAACAGCCGTGTAGGCACAGGTGGGCCTCGGGGAGCCAGGCTCACTCAATCAGATTGAGCAAAAAATTATTATATTATATATATATATATATATATATAAAATAATTGTCAATGTTCTAAATAGTGTAACAAACGAGACTCCCGCGGTTCCTCCTGCTCACCACCAGAGGGAACCCTCTCCCGAATATTAAGCCCTGGACTACAACTCCCACATACCTGGTTCCAATCACCGTTGCACCTGTCTCCCATTAATAGACTATTTAGGCTCTCTCTCCCTTTCTCTCCTTGCCAGTCTTGTATTCCCTGGTGATCAATTCTGAGCGTTTTCTCCGTGTCTGTCATATCGTGGTTATACTCTGGACTGTTTTCCCGTTTTGATTCTTGCTGCCTGCCCTGGACTATATTCTTTACTGGACTGATTTTTGTAAGCTTGCTGCCTGCCCTGACCTCATGCCTGTACCTGGATTACGATTTGCCTTATCCCTGCTGTAGTGTTTGCTGGCGATTGACCCTGTTAAATGCGACCAAGATTGTAATAAAACTGCAAATGGATCCTCACTCTCAGGGTGCTTTATTACAGAAGACTTCGCCACTTCGCGATCCAGCAGCTCTGGTCCAAATGTCCACGGAGATCTCCACTCAAGCAAACCAGCTCGCCGTTCATCAACAGCAGCTAACCCATCTAACTACGGTAACGGAGGAACTCGTCCGACGCTACAGAGGTTACAGTTGTCGCTTCGAACTCAGCCCCTCCTCAGCCGAACGCAGGTATGGGCACCTCTCCACCACCGGCACCCACAGTTAACCCACGTCTGGCTCTCCCTGATAAATTCGACGGTAACCCCACTAAGAGTAAGGGATTTCTACTGCAATGTTCATTATTCATTGATCAACAACCAGCGATGTATGTCACTGACACTAGCAAGATTTCCCTGGTATGTTCTCTCCTCACTGGCAGAGCGTTAGAGTGGGTAACAGCGGTTTGGAGAGAGGATGGCACGGCTTTTCCCTCGTTCGGTGCCTTTCTACAACGCTTCCGGGAGGTATTTGAACACCCGGAGGGAGGCATGAGAGCTGGTGACCGACTACTCGCATTGAACCAGGGCGGAAATACTGCAGCAGAATATGCCTTGACATTTCGCACTCTGGCAGCTCAAACCGACTGGGTTGAGAGCACGCTTAAACTGCTCTTTCGCAAGGGACTCAGCTTGGAATTACAGTCTGAACTGGCCTGCCGAGATGAGGGGAGATCGCTGAATCAATTCATCGAACTCACCATACAGCTTGACAATCTGATTCGATCACGGCGCCCACTCAGAACGGGACCCACCAGCACACAATGTCCCGTGACTCTGCCTCCAACCGAACCCATGCAGCTCGGATATACTCACCTGACTCCGGAGGAACGTGAACGCCGCAGACGTCAACATCTCTGCCTCTATTGTGGTCAACCTGGCCATCTAAGGGCATTCTGCCCCACTAGACCACCTCCTCGTAATCCCTCTTCGGTGAGTCCGTGCATCCAAGCACACCACTCCAGTTCTTGTATCAAAGTGCCGATTGTATTATCTCTAGAGGACAATCATATAACCACATCAGCACTATTAGACTCCGGAGCAGCCGGCAACTTTATGTCTCATGAATTTGCCCAACAACAACAAATTCCATTAATCACCTGTGACTCTCAATTGGCAGTGGAGGCGCTAGATGGGCGACCTCTCGGCGATGGGAGGGTCCTGCACACCACCGTGGACCTCCGACTCCAGACCGGGACCCGCCACACGGAGGTAATTCGCTTCACGTCATCACATCACCCCATAACCCGGTAATCCTTGGGCTTCCTGGCTACGGCAACATAACCCGCTCATCTCATGGAGGGAGGGTCGTATCATCAAATGGGACCCGTCATGCCACTCCAACTGCTTAACGGGCAGCTCTTCACTCTCCATTCAGGCCGTTACGGTAAAGGACGAGCCAGCTCTTTTCCCCACTCTACCCATTGAATACTCTGACCTCATCGAAGCTTTCAGCAAGACCAAGGCGATGGAACTACCCCTCACCGATCAAGCGACTGTGCCATCGAGCTGCTACCAGGTACAAAGCCACCCAAGGGCCGAATCTTTCCCTATCTCAACCCGAATCAGAAGCCATGAAGAACTACATCGAGGAAGAACTATCGAAGGGGTTCATTAGAGCATCGACATCACCTGCAGCCGCGGGCTTCTTCTTTGTTAAAAAGAAAGACGGTGGTTTACGCCCTGTATTGACTACCGGGTCTCAACGACATCACTGTCAAGTTTCGATATCCGTTACCGCTGGTTCCAGCTGCCCTAGAACAACTCCGCCAAGCCAAGTACTTCTCCAAACTGGACCTCCGCAGCGCCTACAACCTCATTCGCATCCGGGACGGTGATGAATGGATGACAGCCTTTTCTACCAGCACTGGGCACTATGAGTATCTGGTTATGCCTTTCGGGCTGTCTAATAGTCCCTCCGTGTTTCAATCATTTATCAATGACGTCTTTCGGGACATGCTGAACCGCTGGGTAATTGTGTACATTGATGACATTCTCATCTATTCCCACACCTATGAAGAACATGTGCAACATGTGAGAACAGTATTGCAACGACTCATAGATCACCAGCTATACGCCAAAGCAGAGAAGTGCGAATTTCACCAGACTTCCACATCCTTTGGGCTACATCATCAGCCAGGAGGAGTCGCCATGGACGAGAAGAAGGTCAAGGCCGTTCTAGACTGGCCCCTGCCAGTAACCTTAAAGGAGTTACAGCGCTTCTTGGGATTTGCTAACTTTTACCGACGCTTCATCAGGAATTTCAGCTCGGTAGCCGCTCCTTAACCTCTATGACTAAAAGAAACTCATCACACCTCACCTGGTCAACTACAGCACAGGAGGCTTTCGCAGAACTCAAGGCACGTTTCACATCGGCTCCCATCCTCCACCACCCTAATCCTGAACTCCCGTTTACAGTTGAGGTAGACGCATCTAATACGGGCATTGGAGCTATTCTTTCACAGCGGCACGGATCCCCACTCAAGCTCTATCCGTGCGCCTATTATTCCCGCAAACTTAGTCCAGCCGAGCAGAACTACGACGTCGGAAACCGGGAACTGTTGGCCATGAAAGCAGCTATGGAGGAGTGGCGTCATTGGCTGGAGGGAGCTAAACATCCCTTCGTGATTCTAACGGACCACAAGAACCTGGAATACTTGAGGTCTGCCAAGAGACTGAACCCCAGACAAGCGAGGTGGGCACTCTTCTTCACACGATTTGAATTCACTGTTACCTATCGTCCCGGTTCCAAGAACACCAAGGCAGACGCATTATCACGCCAACACGACGGTATAGCGCCCACTGAACCCAAGGAAACCCTGCTTCCTGAATCGTTAATCGTGGCCCGATTCAGTGGGACATCATGACAGAGCTCACCCAAGCCAACTCACAAAGGACCCCTCCGCCCGAATGCCCTCCTAACAAAACGTTTGTACCTCAGGACCTCTGTCAGAAAGTGCTAAAGCAAGTTCACTCCGCACTCAGCTCCGGTCATCCGGGAATCGCGCCACGGTTCACCTGCTTCAGAACAGCTTCTGGTGGCCAACCTTGCGGGCAGACGCAATAAAGTTCATTAACGACTGCACCATCTGTAACACAAATAAACATCTCAGACAACTACCATCGGGCCTACTGCAACCACTACCAGTTCCCCACCGACCATGGTCCCATCTCGCCATAGACTTCATTACCGATCTCCCCAAGTCCAATGGGAATACCACAATACTCACTGTCATAGATCGCTTCTCCAAGGCTTGCCGGTTGATTCCACTCCCCAAACTGCCTACAGCATTGGAAACTGCCGAACTCATGTGCAACCTGGTGTTCCGCTTCTATGGTCTGCCAGAGGACATCGTGTCGGACCGAGGGCCCCAATTCACATCCAGAGTATGGTCAGCATTCTTCCAACAACTCAACATCAACATTAGCCTCACTTCTGGGTATCACCCACAATCTAACGGTCAAACAGAACGCCTCAATCAAGAAATCACCCGGTTTCTCAGATCCTACTGTCATCAGAACCAAGCAGACTGGAGTCGATTCCTCATGTGGGCGGAGTATGCACAGAACTCACTCCAGAAACCCTCCACCGGTTTAACCCCATTCCAGTGTGTAATGGGCTTCCAACCTCCTGTTTCCTGGTCAGGGAACCCACCGAGGTACCCTCTGTCAATGACTGGCTCCAGAGAAGCGAGGACATCTGGAGTCAGGCCCATACCCACTTACTACATGCAGTCAGGAGACAGAGGGTGCAGGCCAATCGCCACCGCCGCCCCAACCCCGAATATACTCCAGGTCAATGGGTTTGGCTATCCACTGAGACCTACGCCTCAAACTCCCCTGCAAGAAACTCAGTCCCAGGTATGTGGGTCCTTTCCAAATAGTCAAACAAATCACACCAGTTTCCTTCCGTTTGGCATTACCCGCTAATTACCGTATCTCTCCTACTTTCCATGTATCTCTTCTCAAACCCGCTGGTGGTCCGAGAGCGGAGGAGGAGGAGCAGACCAGTGAGCAGGGCCCCCCACCCATCCTGGTGGACGGCGAGGAGGTATATCGGCTTCGAGATCTACTCGATTCCAGACGCTGGGCAGGCTCCTCCAATATCTGGTAGATTGGGAGGGTACGGACCGGAGGAGCGATCCTGGGTTAATGCAGAGGACATACTCAACCCCGCACTCATGACTGAGTTCCATAGGACGCACCCGAGAAACCGGCCCCGACCTCGAGGAAGACCCGGCGTCGTTCGCCTCTTCGCGTCAGGAGCCGCTCACAGGGGGCTCTGTAACAAACGAGACTCCCGCGGTTCCTCCTGCTCACCACCAGAGGGAACCCTCTCCCGAATATTAAGCCCTGGACTACAACTCCCACATACCTGGTTCCAATCACCGTTGCACCTGTCTCCCATTAATAGACTATTTAGGCTCTCTCTCCCTTTCTCTCCTTGCGAAGTCTTGTATTCCCTGGTGATCAATTCTGAGCGCTTTTCTCCCGTGTCTGTCATATCGTGGTTATACTCTGGACTGTTTTCCCGTTTTGATTCTTGCTGCCTGCCCTGGACTATATTCTTTACTGGACTGATTTTTGTAAGCTTGCTGCCTGCCCTGACCTCATGCCTGTACCTGGATTACGATTTGCCTTATCCCTGCTGTAGTGTTTGCTGGCGATTGACCCTGTTCGTACGACCAAGATTGTAATAAAACTGCAAATGGATCCTCACTCTCAGGGTGCTTTATTACAAATAGGACATCATTTGTCTTTCTACCTAAACAGGCTTTGTCGTGCCCTCTTCACCACTGTCTTGGTGTGTTTGGACCATTCTAGCTTGTTGTTGATGTGGACACCAAGGAACTTGAAGCTCTCAACCTGCTCCACTACAGCCCCGTTGATGAGAATGGGGGCGTGCTCGGTCCTCCTTTTCCTGTAGTCCTGCTACTGGTCACAATTACTCCTGTTTACATGTATATATTACCATTAGTATGTATCTATTTATCCTGCTACTGGTCACAATTACTCCTGTTTACATGTATATATTACCATTAGTATTGATCTATTTATCCTGCTACTGGTCACAATTACTCCTGTTTACATGTGTATATATATATATATATATATATATATATATATATACAGTTGAAGTCAGAAGATTCCCTACACTCACGTTGGAGTCATTAAAACTCGTTTTTCAACCACTCCACACATTTCTTGTTAACAAACTATAGTTTTGGCACTTTGTGCATGACACAAGTAATTTTTTACAGACAATTGTTTACAGACAGATTATTTAACTTATAATTCACTGTATCACAATTCCAGGGAGTCAGAAGTTTACTGTGTCTTTAAACTGCTTGTAAAATTCCAGAAAATGATGGCTTTAGAAGCTTCTGATAGGCTAATTGACATAATTTGAGTCAATTGGAGGTGTACCTATCAAAAGAAATCAGCCAAGACCTCAGAAAAAGAATTGTAGACATCCACAAGTCTGGTTCATTGTAGACCTCCACGTCTGAAGGTATACCACGTTCATCTGTATAAACAATAGTACGCAAGTATAAACACCATGGGACCACGCAGCCGTCATACCACTCAGGAAGGAGACGTGTTCTCCTAGAGATGAACGTACTTTGGTGCGAAAAGTGCAAATCAATCCCAGAACAACAGCAAAGGACCTTGTGAACATACTGGAGGAAACAGGTACAAACGTATCTATATCCACAGTAAAACTAGTCCTATATCGATATAACCTGAAAGGCCGCTCAGCAAGGAAGAAGCCACTGCTCCAAAACCACCATAAAAAAGCCAGACTACGGTTTGCAACTGCACATGGAGACAAAGATTGTAGTTTTTGGAGAAATGTCCTCTGGTCTGATGAAACAGACCAGAATAGAACTGTTTGGCCATAATTACCATCGTTATGTTTGGAGGAAAAAGGGTGAGGCTTGCAAGCCGAAGAACACCATCCCAACGTGAAGCATGGGGGTGGCAGCATCATGTTGTGGGGGTCCTTTGCTGCAGGAGGGACTGGTGCACTTCATCATGAGGAAGGAAAATTATGTGGATATATTAAAGCAACACCTCAAAACATCAGTCAGGAAGTTAAAGCTTGGTCGCAAATGGGTCTTCCAAATGTACAATGAGCACAAGCATACTTCCAAAGTTGTGGCAAAATGGCTTAAGGACAACATAGTCAAGGTATTGGAGTGGCCATCACAAAGCCCTGACCTCAATCTCGTAGAACATCTGTGGGCAGAACTGAAAAAGCGTGTGCGAGCAAGGAGGCCTACAAACCTGACTCAGTTACACCAGCTCTGTCAGGAGGAATGGGCCAAAATTCACCCAACTTATTGTGGGAAGCTTGTGGAAGGCTACCCAAAACGTTTGATCCAAGTTAAACAATTTAAAGGCAATGCTACCAAATACTAATTGAGTGTATGTAAACTTCTGACCCACTGGGAATGTGATGAAAGAAACAAAAGTTGAAAAAAATAATTGTCTCTACTAGTATTCTGACATTTCACAGTCTTAAAATAAAGTGGTGATCCTAACTGACCTAGACAGGGAATTTTTACTAGGATTAAATGTCAGGAATTGTGAAAAACAGAGTTTAAATGTATTTGGCTAAGGTGTATGTAAACATCCGACTTCAACTGTATATTGCCATTAGTATATTACCATACGTACTGATATATTCCTGCTACCAGTCACTTGTTAGCCCTTTTTACATATATATCATACTAGCACTCAACCCCTCCAGTACTCCTGCACATTGACTAAGGTACTGGCACTGGCCTGTAAATGCTGTACTTGCATTCTAGTGTTTCTAACTCTTAGTTCTTGTGTGTTTTTTATTGAATTTTTTTAAATTGTATTTTCTATTATTATCTATAATATTATTATCTATATTATTATTATCTATATTATCATTATCTATATTATTATCATCATCATCTATATTATCTATATTATTAATATCTATATTATCTATATTGATGAGCTGAAATACCAGAAACCTTATTTCCCTCAAATTTTGTGCACAAAATTGTTAGTGAGCATTTCTTCTTTGCCAAGATAATCCATCCACCTGACAGGCTTGGTTTATCAAGACACTGATTAAACAGCATAATCATTACACAGGTGCACCTGGTGCTGGGGACAATAAAAAGCCACTCTAAAATGTGCAGTTTTGTCACACAATACAATGCCACAGATGTCTCAGAGCAGATGTCTCAGAGCGTGCAACTGGCATGCTGACTGCAGGAATGTCCACCAGAGCTGTTGCCAGAGAATTTTATGTTAATTTATCTACCATAAACCGCCTCCAAAGTTGTTTTAGAGAATTTGGCAGTACGTCCAACCAGCCTCACAACCACAGACCATGTGTAACCACGCCAGCCCAGGACCTCACATCGGGCTTCTTCACCTGCGGGATCGTCTGAGACCAGCCACCAGGACAGGTGATGAAACGGTGGATTTTCACAACTTAAGAATTTCTGCACAAACTGTCAGAAAACATCTCAGGGAAACTCATCTGCGTGCTCTTTGTCCTCTACAGGGTCTTGAACTGACTGCAGTTCGGTGTCGAAACTGACTTCAATGGGCAAATGCTCACCTTCAATGGCCACTGACACGCTGGAGAAGTGTGCTCTTCACGGATGAATCCCAGTTTCAACTGTACTGGGCAGATGGCAGACAGCGTGTATGGCGTCGTGTGGGCAAGCGGTTTGCTCATGTCAACATTGTGAACAGAGTGTCCCATGGTGGCGGTGGGGTAAGGCCCATTGTCGTGCCATTCATATGCTGCCAACACCTCATGTTTCAGCATGAATATGCATGGCCCCATGTTGCAAGGATCTGTACACAATTCTTGGAAGCTGAAAACGTCCCAGTTTTTCAGTGGCCTGCATATTCACCAGAAACGTCACCCATTGAGCATGTGTGGGATGCTCTGGATCGATGTGTACGACAGCGTGTTCCAGTTCCCGCCAATATACAGCAACTTCGCACAGCCATTGAAGAGGAGTGGGACAACATTCTACAGGCCACAACCAACAGCCTGATCAACTCTATTAACTCATGATGCAAATGGTGGTCACACCAGATACTGACCATTTTTTCTATCCAAGCCCCGACTTTTTTTTTAACAAGGTATCTGTGACTAATAGATGCATATCTGCATTCCTAGTCATGTTAAATCCATAGATTACGGCCTAATTGACTGATTTCCTTATATGAACTGTATCTCAGTAAAATCTTTGAAATTGTTGCATGTTGCTTTTATATTTTTGTTCAGTATACATTCTGTTAAAGTCTAATCCTATCCCTATGATTACATTATGAGATTAATTGAGAAAATGTATCAGTACACAGAGGGCTCAAGATGCATCGTGAATGCTGCTGTATAGTTACACCAATATGAATGAAATTACATTTTGACAATTCGTATTTTTTTTTTTGTGACAATTATACAGTAGCCGAGAAATGTCTGCTTATCCTGTCATTTGTCATACCTACAGGAAATGTGACAGTAGCTTGTGATTTAGACAATGTAGGTTACTGGCTACTGTCAATTATCGCACCTGTGCAGCCCCTGTTGCACCGTAGCCTCCTATGATGACTCATTCATTTTGGATTGAAATGAGTCGCGCGCACCAGAATACGCTGACGTGGGTGGAGTTCCCTTGGTGAAGATGAGTCACCACTGCAGAAGAAGAAATCACATTAACACACAACAACAACAGTAAATATAATCTATTCAAATACAGCATGGCATTGGAACTAAGGCATTTTATCCTTCTGATGTGAAAGTGTAGGTGTTATTTGTAGAGGATCCCTATCACCTATCGATGGAAACTAACCCCATTCGTAAAGGGAGACCGAATCAATCCCCATTGAATCCCAATTAATCATTATGGAAGATGTGAAAAGTGCAGTTCTTACATTATTTATTGAGACAGGGGAAATGTATCCGTCCTTGTAGCCAGTGCATCAGACTTTAAAGGCTAAGATATAATTGATCAACATACGATGATAGAGGAATTTAAACCGGTGTGGACGAAGTATCTTCCTACGAAAGATATCTTCTAACACATTCTCTGTTATTCTAGGAGAAAATGTATCGACAGGGTTACGATTGTTGCCTGCTTAGTTGTTGCCATCAAACTGTATATTCTTTACTGAAGTTGGACTGAGGTGACCGAGGTTGACGGTTGGAAATTTCCCCAAATTGTGTGGATGTCCCTGACAAATTCAAACGTCTTTCTGCTGAACGAGGTTAGTTTTGTATTTTTTATATTGGCTTTGGGGTGTTTTTTTATGGAGGGACAAACTAATAACTACACAAGGGAAACCTATGCGAAAATTCATCACATTATATACATTTCTGTCAGAAAGGAGCTAAGCGGTAAATAATGCAATCGCCTGTCAGTTGTGCGATCGCACATTACAGTGTATTTGACAATAGACAAGTGGGACTATGCATACAGTCTCATGCCTAATGTACAAACAAGAAGTAGGCTACCCTACCATTTGACGCATTAAAGTGTATTGTCTCTTATGCGTTAAACATAAACAAAGTGGGTTGAAGATTAGGTGAGTTAATGGTTGGAGATTATAGCCAAACAGCAACAGATGACAAACTGTTTTATTTCATTAATCTATTCATCTGTCTTCTACATCGGTCTTCTTTCATCTAGCTATATTGTCTTCTTGGCTGTCTCACTGGTGGATACGGTCTCTGTGGGGATACGTCTTTGTGGGGACACGTCTCTGTGATGATACTGTCTTTGTGGGGATACTGAATGCACGTAAAGGCCATTGCAGTAGTGAAAGTATCAGATATCCTTCAATATTTCCAAATTTTCTAGCAGTCATCATCAGTTATGGGAAATGGAAACTTTAGGAGCAGGTGATTTGTTTGACTAAAACCTTTCTCTGCAAGGTGATTGGTTACTTTGCATTACTAGCCTACTCCTGTGATACCATTATGCAAATAGCCCTACATGTCTGTGATATATTGGTAGTAGTAAAGGAATAAAATAAACTTTAGAAAAACATTTGTTAAACATAATTTGAAGCTATATGAAGTTATTTGTTTGTTTACTGTCCAGCCCAGCCACCATCAATGTTGACAAACGTCAGTATTTTCCTGGTTCATGATTGGTTGTAGGTCCTTCACAGATCTAGTTAAAGAGATTGAATGGGATCTTGAAGGGGTGGCTGAACTTCCTGATTTGGCTTAAGGTCCAATGCAGCCTTTTTTAAAATCTCAATATCAAATCATTTCTGGGTAAAAATGAAGTACCTTACTGTGATTGTTTTCAATTAAAATTGACAATATATAAAACAAAAATAACTTCTTAGCAAATAGCAATTTCTCAAGCAAGAATTTTGCTAGGACTGTCTGGGAGTGGTCTGAGTGGCGAGGGGAAAACTAGCTGTTATAGGCAGAGAGGTTTGGAACTCTCTTTCTTATTGGTCTATTAAATAATTTATCGCCTGATGTCACCAGGCAGGCCAAAACTCCATCTCACCAAAACAGGCTGAAATTTCAAATGGTCTTTTCAAACAGCTCTTACAGTAAAAGGCCATTGTCATTATTTTCACAGTTTCACAGTATTATTCCAACATCATAGTGTGAATATATATATATATATATATATATATATATATATATATATATGTATATATGTATATATGTATATGTATATATATATATAACACAATAAATCACGTTTTTGACTGCACTGGGCCTTTAAATGCCTCTAGTGTGTGTGTTCTTACATGGCAAGTATTTGTACATTCACTACCAAAACAGTACACAGTTACAGTCACTCACCCTTATAGATAACTTGAAACAGTCTAACCTGGTCTTGTGTCTTGAAGTTGCCTAGGCTAGCTAGTGCAAGCCAATTTCTTTCTCCAATTAGCTTCAGCCAGCTGGTGTATGACTGGCAAAGTTGGTTTAACATAGGACAGCCTATCTTTGGGGCTAGTTAGGGACCGTAAATAAATTGCACAATGTAAATGGGACAATATTTTCATGTTGCACGTCTTTTAGTTGTCTCATTAAATGCTTTTAATATTTGTATTTGAATTTCAAAAATGTCTAGTTGGTTTGAGCAGTAGCGGTGTGTGGGTAAAATCACTGGGGAAGCCAAGACAGAAAAAAAGCAGTATTACAACCAATAATTGCATCGTTTGCTCTATAACCTGTTAGTACATATGCCTTGCCACTGTGATATATAGGCCTAAGACCTAGACAATAAGAAGACACAGTGGCAGAATACACCTTTGTTTCATCACAGAACCGGAGAGCAACCTCTGTCCGGTGAAGTCCACAAAACATATTGCATGTCACAAACACTTAGAAATGTCCTTGTTTTTGAAAGAAAAGCACATTTTTGATCCATTACAATAACATCAAATTGATCAGAAATACAGTGTATTGATGATTTTTAATGGACTATCTACATAGGCGTACAGAGGCCCATAATCAGCAACCATCACTCCTGTGTTCCAATGGCACATTGTGTTAGCTAATCCAAGTTTATCATTTTAAAAGGCTAATTGATCATGAGAAAATCCTTTTGCAATTATGTTAGCACAGCTGAAAACTGTTGTTCTGATTAAAGAATCAATAAAACTGGCCTTCTTTAGACTGGTTGAGTATCTGGAGCATCAGCATTTGTGAGTTTGATTACAGGCTCAAAATGGCCAGAAACAAATCACTTTTTTTTCTGAAACTCGTCAGTCTATTGTTGTTCTGAGAAATGAAGGCTATTCCATGTGAGAAATTGCCAAGAAACTGAAGATCTCGTACAACGCTGTGTACTACTCCCTTCACAGAACAGCACAAACTGTCTCTAACCAGAATAGAATGAGGAGTGGGAGGCCCCGGTGCACAACTGAGCAAGAGGACAAGTACATTAGACACAAGTCCTCAACTGGCAGCTTCATTAAATAGTACCCGCAAAACACCAGTCTCAACGTCAACAGTGAAGAGTTGCAAAGAAAAAGCTATATCTCAGACTGTCCAATAAAAAGAAAAGATTTAAGATGGGCAAAAGAATACAGACACTGGACAGAGGAAGTCTGCCTAGAAGGCCAGCATCCCGGAGTCGCCTGTTCACTATTGACATTGGTGTTTTGCGAGTACTATTTACAATAATCATTTACAACATTAACAATGTCTTCACTGTGTTTCTGATCAATTTGATGTTACTTTAATGGACAAAAAAATAGATTTCTTTAAAAAACAAGGACATTTCTAAGTGACCCCAAACTTTTGAATGGTAGTGTATGTGTTTTTCTTTTTTTCTTGGTACATTTCTTGGGGAAGCCTGGCTTCCCTTGGTATCCTATCCATTGGTTTTTATGTCATTATAATTTGGAGCTATTGACATTTTAAAATATTATCCCATGTACATTGTGTAATTTACTGATGGTCCCTTACTAGCCCCATAAGGATATTGAATGTCAAACCAAATTGACCATGGGCATTATGATTGAATTGACCATGGGCATTATGATTGAATTGACCATGGGCATTATGATTGAATTGACCATGGGCATTATGATTGGTGTGGGGTGCAGCTGTGCGCCGAATTGATGATTATTTGCATGCCAGCTGTGGGCACTCACTCATTCATTCACTCACTTATTACTCACTCACTCATTTATTCACTCACTCATTCACTCATTCATTCACTCATTCATTCACTCATTCACTCACTAATTTATTCACTCACTCACTTATCACTCACTCACCCACTAACTCACTAATTTATTCACTCACTCACTCACTCACTCACTCACTCACTCACTCATCACTCACCCACCCTACCACCCATTTGCTTTCCTCCTGCCACTTCATGCCACTTTCACCAACACAAGCTGTACGTACCTGTCTTGTAACATCTCAGTTTACGTCCCAAATGGCACCTTATGCCCAATGTAGTTGACCCCTTTTGACCAGGGCCCATAGGGAATAGGGTGCCATTTGTTCTCAACTTTTGACCAGGGCCCATAGGGAATAGGAATGTCTCAGTCTAATCTACTGAACTAGAGTTCCTCCTGATCCTCAAGGGAGCTTGGCAACCAATCAACAGGCAGGTCGGTGCCATCTCCCTCCACTCAGAAGTCCAAACGCAGCACCCTCCACCCTCAACTCTGTGCCTTGAAATAGATGTCTCATCCATAATGCACTAGAACCAGTTCTGCAGAGATGGTTAATGGGACAGACAGACTGATGGACTGACACACACACAAACACATATGCGTGCGTACGCGCAGCCGTTCATACACACACACATACACACACGTACAGTACCAGTCAAAAGTTTGGACACACCTACATATTCAATGGTTTTTCTTTATTTTTACACATTTAAACATTGTAGAATAATCCTCCCCTCAGCAGCATCTACTGATCCACATCGCTGTATGCTTAATTTCTCCCGGAGTACATTCAAAGAACATCCATTCTTTCCAGAGCACCCTTAAAGGGACATTTCTAAAAATGTCTACTTTATATTCATCATCTCAGCACCATCCCAACATCAACATACAGTACCAGTCAAAAGTTTGGAAACACCGACTCATTCCTTATTTGTACTATTTTCTACATTGTAGAATAATAGTGAAGACATCAACACTATGAAATAACACATATGGAATCATGTAGTAACCAAAAAAGTGTTAAACAAATCAAAATATATTTTATATTTGTGATTCTTCAATTTAGCCACCCTTTGCCTTGATGACAGCTTTGCACACTCTTGGCATTCTCTCAACCAGCTTCATGAGGTAGTCACCTGGAATGCATTTCAATTAACAGGTGAATTTGTGGAATTTCTTTCCTTTATATATTTGAGACAATCAGTTGTGTTATGACAAGGTAGGGGTGGTATACAGAAGATAGCCCTATTTGGTAAAAGACCAAGTCCATATTATGTCAAGAACAGCTCAAATAAGCAAAGAGAAAAGACAGTCCATCATTACTTTAAGACACGAATGTCAGTCAATCCGGGAATATGTCAAGAAAGTTTCTTCAAGTGCAGTTGCAAAAACCATCAAGCGCTATGATGAAATTGGCTCTCATGAGGACCACCACAGGAAAGGAAGACCCAGAGTTTCCTTTGCTGCAGAGGATAAGTTCATTAGAGTTAACTGCACCTCAGATTGTAGCCCAAATAATTGCTTCACAGAGTTCAAGTAACAGACACATCTCAACATCAACTGTTCAGAGGAGACTGCATGAATCAGGCCTTCATGGTCGAATTGCAGCAAAGAAACAACTACTAAAGGACACCAATAAGAAGAAGAGACTTGCTTGGGCCAAGAAACACGAGCAATGAGCATTAGACCGGTGGAAATCTGTCCTTTGGACTGATGATTTTTGGTTCCAACTGCCGTGTCTTTGTGAGACGCAGAGTAGGTGAACGGATGTGTGGTTCCCACCGTGAAGCACAGAGGAGGAGGTGTGGGGGTGCTTTGCTGGTGACACTGTCAGTGATTAATTCAAAGCACACTTAACCAGCATGACTGCCACAGTATTCTGCAGCGATACGCCATCCCATCTGGTTTGCGCTTAGTGGGACTATCATTTGTTTTTCAACAGGTAAATGACCCAACACACCTCCAGGCTGTTTAAGGGCTATTTGACCAAGAAGGAGAGTGATTGAGTGCTGCATCAGATGACCTGTGTCACACCCGGATCTGTTTCACCGGTAGGAGCGAGTACTTTGGTGGGCCATATGGAGAACTTTTCTGCTTCCCTTACTTGCACTGCTTTTCATGTCATTCTGCTGTGGGGAAACCAGTCCAAATCTATCCGGGTCCTCATTGACTTTGGGGCCGATGAGAGCTTTTTGGACGCCACACTGGCTTCCGAGCTGAACATGGATGTTAGAGCGCTGGATGAGCGCTCTATAGGTCGGGTCACTGATAACACCACTCCCATCAACCTACGTGTGTCAGGGAATCACAGCAAGACCATTCAATTCCTCCTCATCAAGTCTCCCCAGATTCCCATGGTTTTGGGATTCTCCTGGCTCCAGTGACACAATCCCCTCATCAACTGGTCTACGGGTGCTATCATGGGCTGGAGTCTGCCATGCCTATTGTCTGAAGTCGGTGCAACCTGCCCCGGGATGTCTTCGCCCTTCCTGTAGAGTACCAGGACCTCAGGGAGGTGTTCAGCAGGCCCTGGGTGACTTCAGTCGTTTGTTAAGGAGGAAAAGTGTGAGTTCCTTTGCTCCATCATTCCCTTTCTGGGCTACATCATCTCTGTTGGGAGTGTCCGGATGGATCCCGAGAAGGTGAGAGCGATGGTGGATTGGCCTCAGCCTAAGTCCAGGGTGCAGCTGCTTCGCTTCCTGGGGTTTGCCAACTTTTATCGCCGCTTTATCCAGGGTTACAGCTCCCTGGCCTCCCCCTGTCTGCACTTATCTCTACCAAGGTTCCGTTCACGTGCTCCTCTGCTACTGACCAGGTGTTCCGGGACCTTAGACACCGCTTCACCACTGCTCCTATCCTGGTTCATCCTGACCCTTCCCGTCAGTTCGTGGTGGAGGCCGATGTTTCGGATGTCAGAGTGAAGGTTCTTCTGTTCCAATGTTCTGCCCTGGACCTTAAGCTGCATCCCTGCGCCTTCTTCTCCCACCGCCTTAACGCCCCGGAGGGGAACTACGATGTGGGGAATCGGGAGCTTCTCATTGTGAAGATGGCGTTGGAGGAATGGAGGCACTGGTTAGAAGGGGTGGAACATCCGTTCAATGTGTGGACCGACCACAAAAACCTGGAGTATCTCCGCACCGCCAAGCGCCTTAACTCCAGGCAAACAAGATGGGCCCTGCTGTTTACCCGGTTCAACTTTTCCCTCTCCTACCGGCCGGGGTCCAAGAACCTCAAGCCGATGCCCTGTCTTTCCACTATAACCCCATGGTTATCACCCCGGAGCCCAAGACCATCCTTCCCACCTCGTGCCTGGCGACGGCACTCAGCTGGGGTATAGGGAAACAGGTCTGGGAGGCGCAACGGTCCCAGCCGAACCCTGGGGGGGGGGGCCCAGATAACCGGATGTTTGTGCCTGACGCTGTCCGCTCCGCAGTCCTGGAGTGGGCCCAGTCTTCCAGGCTTGCCTGTTACCCGGGCTCTCGTCAGACCCTGGCATTCGTGCGACAATGCTTTTGGTGGCATACTATGGTTCCGGATGTTGCCGCGTTTGTCGCCGCATGCACGGTCTGCGCACAGAACAAGACTCCTCTGCAAGCTCCGGCTGGTCTTCTCCAACCACTGCCTGTCCCTCACCGTCCCTGGTCCCATATATCCCTGGATTTCGTCACGGGTCTCCCCCCGTCTGAGGGCAACACTGCCATCTGGACTGTGGTCGACCGGTTTTCCAAAGCCGCCCACTTCATTCCTCTCCCCAAACTACCCTCAGTGAAGGAGATGGCCCAGCTTATGGTGCAGCACGTCTTCTAGATCCATGGACTCCCGGTGGACATGGTCTCTGACCGGGGTCCGCAGTTCTCGTCCCGGTTCTGGAAGGCGTTCTGCACGCTCATTGTGTCTTCAGCCAACCTGTCCTCCGGATTCCACCCCCAGTCCAACGGCCAGTCGGAGCGAGCCAACCAGGACTTAGAGACGACTCTTCGCTGCCTAGTTTCCGCCAACTCTATCACCTAGAGTCAGCAACTGGTATGGGTTGAGTACGCTCGCAACACCCTTCCTTGCCCTGCCACAGGTCTCTCGCCCTTTTCTTTGGGATATCAGCCTCCGCTCTTCCCCGAGCAAGTGGAGGAAGTCAGCAATCCCTCTGCCCAGATGTTCACCCGCCGCTGTCGCTGTACCTGGAAGAGAGCCCGGGCCGCCCTTTTGAAGATCACTTCTAGGTATAGGCGACAAGCGGATCGCCACAGGACCCCTGCTCCACGCTATCGGCTCGTAACCTCTGTATTCACCCTACTTTCCATGTGTCTAGGATTAAGCCCGTGTCTCACAGCCATTTGTCTTCTGTTTCCAGGCCCACCCCTCCTCCCGGTGTCATCGATGGCCATCCGGCAAACATGGTGAGATGCCCTCTGAGTGTTTGACCACTGGGCAGGGGTTTCCAGTACCTGGTTGACTGGGAGGGTTATGGCCCGGAGGAGAGGTGCTGGGTCCCCGCTAGAGACATTCTGGACCCAGCCCTCATCAACCGAATTCCACCGCCGGCATCCCAGTCAATCAGGTATGCGCCCAGGTAGGACACCAGGTGGCATCAACCAGCGTTTTTGTTCTCAGCTCCTGCTTTTCCCAGTCTCTCTTTTTCTCGCTCTCCTGGTTTTGACCCTTGCCTGTCCTGACTCTGACCCAGAGCCTGCCTGCTGACCTGTACCTTTGCCCACCTCTGGATTATTGACCTCTGCCTACCCTGACCCTGAGCCTGCCTGCCGTCCGCTACCGTTGCTCCACTTCTGGTTTACTGGACCTTGCCTGCCTTGACCTGTCTATTGTCTGCCCCTGTTGGATTATTAAAACATTGTTAATTCGACGTGTCTGCATCTGGGTCATACCTTCATTCCTGATACCTAGCCTCCACAATCACCCAACCTCAACCCAATTGAGATGGTTTGGGATGAGTTGGAGTGAAGGAAAAGCAGCCAACAAGTTCTCAGCATATGTGGGAACTCCTTCAAGACTGTTGGAAAAGCATTCCAGGTGAAGCTGGATGAGAGAATGCCAGGAGTGTTAAAAGCTGTCATCAAGGCAAAGGGTGGCTACTTTGAAGAATCTAAAATCTAAAATATATTTTGATTTGTTTAACACTTTTATGGTTACTACATGATTCCATATGTGTTATTTAATAGTTTTGATGTCAAAAATAAAGAAAAACCCTTGAATGAGTAGGTGTGTCCAAACTTTTGACTGGTATTGTGCACTGTACACACACTCACAGATGGTTCATGGGACAGACAGAAAGGGGCTGATGGATCAGGGTTAAAAATGTGTGCCAGATGGGTGAGGTTTGCAGTTTTGTAACTACTATTGGTTCAGTTGCGCCAGGCAAGCTCAATCAAGCCCAGTTTAAGTATTTGAGATGATTTCAAATAGTATTTGAACCCAGGTCTGCTGACAGATATCTGCACTGAAATGCTTTAGTGAATGTGCTGTGATAGGTACTTAATTAAAGTTTTCCTTGCAGCTCGTAAAAAATCCATTACCAGGAATTGGTATAAAGTAGAAGCCCCAAATTCTGAAGAATGGCAAAGTATAATCAACACATCTTTATTATGGAAAGCTTGACATATGCCTTCAGACTTCAAACACCTGTATTTGAAAGTAAAGGGGAGAAATGGATAACGTTCACAAACCAGGATGACCTGGTTAAGTAAATATACCTTGGTAACAATTCAATTCAATACTGAAACTGTATACTTATCTTGTACAGTATATTGTACTGTACCTACTTCCTGGCAACAGTTTTTTTTTTTTTTTTTTTTTTCTATTTAGTTTTTTGCTGAAATGATTTTGTTGTAATTGGGAAAGTCAAATAAAATCTATGTAAACAAATGAATAAAAATGATTAGGTGCAGCTCACAGCATGGGAATTCACTGCCAACCCAGAGACAGGGAGTCGTCTATAGCTCTCCGTCTCTCTCTCTCTTCCTCTCTCTCTCTCTCTCTTTCTCTCTGAGTGCAAAACATTCTCTTTCTCTCAGAGTGCAAAACATTGTGGAGGGAGTTTAGCTTTTAAGCCCTTTCTTCATGTTTTATTCACATCATACTGCTCATACGGAATTAAAATGTATGTCTCCCTACTCTCTTCTCTTCCTTTCCAGCAACCTGCTCTATAAATTATGAATCTTAAACTTCACTGGAAATTTCTCATATTCTTCAGTCTTAATTGTAGGCTATGCCATCAAAGGGTGCCATCTTGGTTCACTAGGACCTTTGTTGTGGATTTGACACTATGGAGTTGTGTAGATGTTCAAATGAAGTGTGTGTGTGTGTGTGTGTGTGTGTGTGTGTGTGTGTGTGTGTGTGTGTGTGTGTGTGTGTGTGTGTGTGTGTGAAGCGTAGCAACAGGCTCAGTGGGATAGTTGAGTTGAGGGATTGACTGTTCTCGGTTGTGTTCCCTAGAACACACACACACACGGGCCCCTGACATGGTAGCGCAACAGAGGGCCTGTCAGTGTACAGCCAGCTGTGACATCCAAAGAACAGAGCACACACACACACACTGGGGACCCTGACTCTTCCATCTCCCTACCACCACCACACTTTCTCCTGTCTTGTCCTTTACTTCATACAGTTTGGCCATTCAACTCCACAGTGGTTAGGAGAGGTTTGTGAGAAGAGTTCCAAGTGGCTGTGGTAGTGGTTTCGCTGCTAACTTGTGTCTTTGGTTCTTGTGTCTGGTACTTGTACATAGTTTGATGGAAGGCTGGTCCAGTGAAACAGGTATATTGTTTCTCCTAACCACTGTGCCTTTGCCTCTGCAGTGCTTGTTGTTTGGGGTTTTAGATGGGTATCAATAATGCACTTTGTGACAACTGCTGATGTAAAAAGGGCTTTATAACATACATTTGATTGATTGATTGATTGACTGGTGCCTGCTTACCTACTTACTTTCTTACTTGCCTTTAATTGATCCTTGGGGATATGTTGGGGATATGTTGGGGATATGTTTGTGGTGTTGTATTCTAGCTTGAAATATAATTATTAATGTTACCATACTAGAACGTATTATGTATAAGGAATGTATATATTGGGGTCAATGAAGGGTGGATAGGAACTTGGTGTATGGAAAGTTACTGAGTGAGACAAGGGGAAGTGCAGAAAGGTCATATTCTGTTCCATGTTCCTAAGGAGGGAGCCAAAGGGCAACAGTTAGTCTCTGTTAAGGCAGGCCAGCTGAGGATCTAGGGAGGAGCGAGGAATTCCGCTCGAGGTTAAGTCAACAGATGGAAGTGAGAAGAAATCGCTTGGAGTGGGGCCAGAGGGGCCCACCACAACAACCCTCCTACTACACATAGACTTCCACGCCCATGAAAGGTTCCAACATCAGGCAGGGCCATGACTACACCAGTGAGAGGAACCAATTACGTTCCTGACAAGCAACAGAGATGTATTGGCTGTCTAGATGTGTAAGGAGTCCACTCCGCCTAGTAGGAGGTTATAAATATATGTGCTTGTGTAATCATGTCTTGTCTTTGCAGCTGTATGACCCAGTTGGTGAATAAACTTGGTTTGAGCTTTTTGTAGTCGTCTGTTTGAGTTATTACTCTGTTTGTTCAGAACATAACAGTGGCAAATAATAGTTGTTTGATAATGCACCTCCCTCACTAACAGTTCTGTACTGTTATCTCTCATTAAACAACACTGGAATGAACTCTGATTATCTTACAGTAACAAATGATCTGAATATACATACATTTTCTGAATACCTAAAGGATAGAATGAGAATAGAAATGCCTTTCTATTAGTGCCACACAATGTGGCATTACTGTAACAAAACTAAACATGGCCTATTGAACTGCTCCATTCCTCTTTACATGTTCAATGTTGAGAAGCTGCAGAAGAATAGTCTCAGGGTAACTAAGAATAACAGTACAGGTAGTGATAGAGGTAAAATAATGACGATGAAGAAGAAGAGTGGGGGATAAAAGAACAAAATAGTGCAAGATAGGATGGAAAGAAAGGAGCCCTAATGACGTGGCAAAGGGTTGTGTCTTGGAGAGAGACAGAGAGGGAGAGCGAGAAAGGGAGGAGGGGGAAGAGAGAGAGAGAGAGAGAGAAAGAGGGATAGACTGCTTCCAAGCACGGTACAGTACACTTCACCGCTACCCTGGAGAGAGAGAACACCATGACTGAGTAGCAGCGCGAGAGAAAGAGAGCGAGGGAGAGAGCACTCTCTTCCTACCTTCAACTGAGTAAGTACCCACCCTATTCGACATCGCTTTCTCTCTCAAGACTATTCAGCTGCTTCTGTTCTATTCTATGATCTCTGCAGAGCATTCATTCTGCAGAGAACAGAACATTCATATTGTTTGTTTTTTCTTGATTTGTTTTTATATTTAAACTTGGAGTATTTTCTTTTATCAAGATATCAATCAAAATCTGAAAAGAGTTGATCTACCAGTACATCGAGATATAAATAGAATCTTATCACCTTCATACATCGGCTACCGTTTCTGTTAGTATGTTTAGCACTCTGGGACAATCTCCTGGGTAGCAGCTTTAGGAATGTTGATGTGTGGTGATCAGGGGTGCAACTGTGCATGTTAAGCAATATAAAATCTGATTGAATATTCATTGTTCCTTCACTCAAGCTTCCAGACAGTCTGATGTCCAGTGACATGGCACTTGCTACATTGCTGATATTGCTGGCGAATGGTCCTGGTGTATTCTGGGATATTAGTTGCAGAATGTGGGGTGGGTTAGTGCTGTTCTGTTCAGTTGCTGAGGAGAGGCAGGGCAGGTGTGGAGAAGAAGCTTTGCTGAGGGTCGTACAGTATACTGGCTGGTATATCATGCTTTCTCCTTTCTGTGTGTGATGCGCTCAGTGTGTGTGTGCGCTCAGTGTGTGTGTGTGTGATGCGCTCAGTGTGTGTGTGCGCTCAGTGTGGCTGTGTGTGTGTGTGCGCTCAGTGTGTATGTGTGGGTGCGCTCAGTGTGTATGTGTGTGTGCGCTCAGTATGTGTGTGAACTGAGTGTGTGTGGCATGCGCTCAGTGTGTGTGTGTGCGCTCAGTGTGTGTGTGTGCGCTCAGTTTGTGTGTGTGCGCTCAGTTTGTGTGTGTGTGCTCAGTGTGTGTGTGCTCAGTGTGTGTGGCATGCAATCAGTGTGTGTGTGTGCGCTCAGTGTGTGTGTGCGCTCAGTGTGTGTGTGCTCAGGTTGTCTGTGTTCAGTGTGTGTGTGAGTGGGGGGAAAGAGTGCATTTGGGACTACTAAGCTTCCTGTGTGGGGTCAATTAAGTACTGCATGAGACAGATCACTAAAAGCCTGTCCCGTGAGGAGTGCTTTGTGTGTGTGCATGCGTGCGTGCGTGCATGCGTGCATGCTTGCTTATGTGTGTAAACGTGTGTGTGTATGTATTTTGTGTGTGTGTGCATTTGTGTTTGCGTTCCTGTGTGTGTGCCTGTGTGTTTGTGTGTGAGTACTGGCGTGTCAGTGTGCTTTGATTAAATTTGATGAACTAGCACAGTTCCTGTCTCTCGCTGCCTCTTTCCTGTCTCAAGAAAGATGCTCTCTAGTCACTGTGCAGGTCATTATTGGAATACTTAATGGAAGTATAATGAAAATGTGTTTCACCTATAAAGATGGTTACACTATATAGTAACTTTCATGAATAAGCCATTATACCTGCTTATAAATGTTTATAAATCCTTTATATGCCTAATTTTGAAACATTATAAAGGCTCATACATGCTTATGACAAGTTAGAAAGCATTATACATGCAGGCTTTAACCTGTTCTTAACCCCTATTCTTCTGTCTATGTAACGTATTCCTCTGTCTATGTAGTGTATGTCTCTGTATATGTAGTGTATTCCTCTGTCTATGTAGTGTATTCCTCTGTCTATGTAGCGTATTCCTCTGTCTATGTAGCGTATTCCTCTGTCTATGTAACGTATTCCTCTGTCTATGTAATGTATTCCTCTGTCTATGTAACGTATTCCTCTGTCTACATAACGTTTGTCTCTGTCTATGTAGTGAATGTCTCTGTCTATGTAGTGTATTCCTCTGTCTATGTAGCGTATTCCTCTGTCTATGTAGTGAATGTCTCTGTCTATGTAGTGTATTCCTCTGTCTATGTAGTGTATGTCTCTGTCTATGTAGTGTATTCCTCTGTCTATGTAGTGTATGTCTCTGTTTATGTAGTGTATTCCTCTGTCTATGTAGTGTATTTCTCTGTCTATGTAGTGTATTCCTCTGTCTATGTAGCGTGTTCCTCTGTCTATGTGACGTATTCTTCTGTCTATGTAACGTTTGTCTCTGTCTATGTAGTGTATGTCTTTGTCTATAGTGTATTGCTCTGTCTATGTAGTGTATTCCTCTGTCTATGTAGTGTATTCCTCTGTCTATGTAGTGTATTCCTCTGTCTATGTAGTGTATTCCTCTGTCTATGTATTGTGTTCCTCTATCTATGTGATGTAATCCTCTGTCTATGTAACCTATTCTTCTGTCTATGTAACGTTTGTCTCTGTCTATGTAGTGAATGTCTCTGTCTATGTAGTGAATGTCTCTGTCTATGTAGGGAATTATCTCTGTCTATGTAGTGTATTCCTCTGTCTATGTAGTGTTTTCCTCTGTCTACGTAACGTATTCCTCTGTCTATGTAGTGTATTCCTCTGTCTATGTAACGTATTCCTCTGTCTATGTAGCGTATTCCTCTGTCTATGTAGTGTATGTCTCTGTCTATGTAGTGTATTCCTCTGTCTATGTAACGTATGTCTCTGTCTACGTAACGTATTCCTCTGTCTATGTAACGTATCCCTCTGTCTATGTAACGTATGCCTCTGTCTATGTAACATATTCCTCTGTCTATGTAGTGAATGTCTCTGTCTATGTAACATATTCCTCTGTCTATGTAGCGTATTCCTCTGTCTACATAATGTTTGTCTCTGTCTATGTAGTGAATGTCTCTGTCTATGTAGTGTATTCCTCTGTCTATGTAGTGTATTCCTCTGTCTATGTAGTGTATGTCTCTGTCTATGTAGTGTATGTCTCTGTCTATGTAGAGTATTCCTCTGTCTATGTAGTGTATTCCTCTGTCTATGTAGTGTATGTCTCTGTCTATGTAGTGTATTTCTCTGTCTATGTAGTGTATTCCTCTGTCTATGTAGCGTATTTCTCTGTCTGTGTAACGTATTCCTCTGTCTATGTAACACATTCCTCTTGTCTATGTAACGTATTCCTCTGTCTATGTAACGTATTCCTCTGTCTATGTAGCGTTTTCCTCTGTCTATGTAGCGCATTCCTCTGTCTATGTAACGTTTGTCTCTGTCTATGTAGTGAATGTCTCTGTCTATGTAGTGTATTCCTCTGTCTATGTAGTGTATTCCTCTGTCTATGTAGTGTATTCCTCTGTCTATGTAGTGTATTCCTCTGTCTATGTAGTGTGTTCCTCTGTCTATGTGATGTAATCCTCTGTCTATGTAACCTATTCTTCTGTCTATGTAACGTTTGTCTCTGTCTATGTAGTGAATGTCTCTGTCTATGTAGTGAATGTCTCTGTCTATGTAGTGAATTATCTCTGTCTATGTAGTGTATTCCTCTGTCTATGTAGTGTTTTCCTCTGTCTACGTAACGTATTCCTCTGTCTATGTAGTGTATTCCTCTGTCTATGTAACGTATTCCTCTGTCTATGTAGCGTATTCCTCTGTCTATGTAGTGTATGTCTCTGTCTATGTAGTGTATTCCTCTGTCTATGTAAAGTATGTCTCGTCTACGTAACGTATTCCTCTGTCTATGTAACGTATCCCTCTGTCTATGTAACGTATGCCTCTGTCTATGTAACATATTTCTCTGTCTATGTAGTGAATGTCTCTGTCTATGTAACATATTCCTCTGTCTATGTAACGTATTCCTCTGTCTACATAATGTTTGTCTCTGTCTATGTAGTGAATGTCTCTGTCTATGTAGTGTATTCCTCTGTCTATGTAGTGTATTCCTCTGTCTATGTAGTGTATGTCTCTGTCTATGTAGTGTATGTCTCTGTCTATGTAGAGTATTCCTCTGTCTATGTAGTGTATTTCTCTGTCTATGTAGTGTATTCCTCTGTCTATGTAGCGTATTTCTCTGTCTATGTAACGTATTCCTCTGTCTACATAACGCTTGTCTCTGTCTATGTAGTGAATGTCTCTGTCTATGTAGTGTATTCCTCTGTCTATGTAGCGTTTTCCTCTGTCTATGTAGCGCATTCCTCTGTCTATGTAACGTTTGTCTCTGTCTATGTAGTGAATGTCTCTGTCTATGTAGCGTATTCCTCTGTCTACATAACGTTTGTCTCTGTCTATGTAGTGTAATGTCTCTGCCCATGTAGTGTATTCCTTTGTCTATGTAGTGTATTCCTCTGTCTATGTAGTGTATGTCTCTGTCTATGTAGTGTATGTCCTCTGTCTATGTAGTATTCCTCTGTCTATGTACCTCTGTCTATGTAGCATTCCTCTGTCTATGTAACGTTTGTCTCTGTCTATGTAGTGAATGTCTCTGTCTATGTAGCATTCCTCTGTCTACATAACGTTTGTCTCTGTCTATGTAGTGAATGTCTCTGTCTATGTAGTGTATTCCTCTGTCTATGTAGTGTATTCCTCTGTCTATGTAGTGTATGTCTCTGTCTATGTAGTGTATGTCTCTGTCTATGTAGAGTATTCCTCTGTCTATGTAGTGTATTCCTCTGTCTATGTAGTGTATGTCTCTGTCTATGTAGTGTATTTCTCTGTCTATGTAGTGTATTCCTCTGTCTATGTAACGTATTCCTCTGTCTATGTAACGCATTCCTCTGTCTATGTAACGTATTCCTCTGTCTATGTAACGTATTCCTCTGTCTATGTAGCGTTTTCCTCTGTCTATGTAGTGCATTCCTCTGTCTATGTAGCGTATTCCTCTGTCTATGTAGCGTTTTCCTCTGTCTATGTAGCGCATTCCTCTGTCTATGTAACGTATTCCTCTGTCTATGTAACGTATTCCTCTGTCTATGTAGCGTTTTCCTCTGTCTATGTAGCGCATTCCTCTGTCTATGTAACGTTTGTCTCTGTCTATGTAGTGAATGTCTCTGTCTATGTAGTGCATTCCTCTGTCTATGTAACGTTTGTCTCTGTCTATGTAGTGAATGTCTCTGTCTATGTATCGTATTCCTCTGTCTATGTAGTGAATGTCTCTGTCTATGTAGTGTTTGTCTCTGTCTATGTAGTGTATTCCTCTGTCTATGTAGTGTATTCCTCTGTCTATGTAGTGTATTCCTCTGTCTCTGTAGTGAATGTCTCTGTCTATGTAGCGTATTCCTCTGTCTATGTAGTGTATGTCTCTGTCTATGTATGTAACGTTTGTCTCTGTCTATGTAGTGAATGTCTCTGTCTATGTAGTGAATGTCTCTGTCTATGTAGTGTATTCCTCTGTCTATGTAGTGAATGTCTCTGTCTATGTAGTGTATTCCTCTGTCTATGTAGTGTATGTCTCTGTCTATGTAACGTATTCCTCTGTCTATGTAACGTATTCCTCTGTCTATGTAACGTATTCCTCTGTCTATGTAACGTATTCCTCTGCCTATGTAACGTATTCCTCTGTCTATGTAGTGTATTCCTGTGTCTATGTAACGTATTCCTCTGTCTATGTAACGTATTCCTCTATCTATGTAGTGTATGTCTCTGTCTATGTAGTGTATTCCTCTGTCTATGTAGCATATTCCTCTGTCTATGTAGTGTATGTCTCTGTCTATGTAGAGTATTCCTCTGTCTATGTAGTGTATTCCTCTGTCTATGTAGTGTATTCCTCTGTCTATGTAGTGTATGTCTCTGTCTATGTAGTGTATTTCTCTGTCTATGTAGTGTATTCCTCTGTCTATGTAGCGTATTTCTCTGTCTGTGTAACGTATTCCTCTTTCTATGTAACGCATTCCTCTTGTCTATGTAACGTATTCCTCTGTCTATGTAACGTATTCCTCTGTCTATGTAGCGTTTTCCTCTGTCTATGTAGCGCATTCCTCTGTCTATGTAACGTTTGTCTCTGTCTATGTAGTGAATGTCTCTGTCTATGTAGCGTATTCCTCTGTCTACATAACGTTTGTCTCTGTCTATGTAGTGAATGTCTCTGTCTATGTAGTGTATTCCTCTGTCTATGTAGCGTTTTCCTCTGTCTATGTAGCGCATTCCTCTGTCTATGTAACGTTTGTCTCTGTCTATGTAGTGAATGTCTCTGTCTATGTAGCGTATTCCTCTGTCTACATAACGTTTGTCTCTGTCTATGTAGTGAATGTCTCTGTCTATGTAGTGTATTCCTTTGTCTATGTAGTGTATTCCTCTTTCTATGTAGTGTATGTCTCTGTCTATGTAGTGTATGTCTCTGTCTATGTAGAGTATTCCTCTGTCTATGTAGTGTATTCCTCTGTCTATGTAGTGTATGTCTCTGTCTATGTAGTGTATTTCTCTGTCTATGTAGTGTATTCCTCTGTCTATGTAACGTATTCCTCTGTCTATGTAACGCATTCCTCTGTCTATGTAACGTATTCCTCTGTCTATGTAACGTATTCCTCTGTCTATGTAGCGTTTTCCTCTGTCTATGTAGCGCATTCCTCTGTCTATGTAGCGTATTCCTCTGTCTATGTAGCGTTTTCCTCTGTCTATGTAGCGCATTCCTCTGTCTATGTAACGTATTCCTCTGTCTATGTAACGTATTCCTCTGTCTATGTAGCGTTTTCCTCTGTCTATGTAGCGCATTCCTCTGTCTATGTAACGTTTGTCTCTGTCTATGTAGTGAATGTCTCTGTCTATGTAGCGCATTCCTCTGTCTATGTAACGTTTGTCTCTGTCTATGTAGTGAATGTCTCTGTCTATGTATCGTATTCCTCTGTCTATGTAGTGAATGTCTCTGTCTATGTAGTGTTTGTCTCTGTCTATGTAGTGTATTCCTCTGTCTATGTAGTGTATTCCTCTGTCTATGTAGTGTATTCCTCTGTCTATGTAGTGAATGTCTCTGTCTATGTAGCGTATTCCTCTGTCTATGTAGTGTATGTCTCTGTCTATGTATGTAACGTTTGTCTCTGTCTATGTAGTGAATGTCTCTGTCTATGTAGTGAATGTCTCTGTCTATGTAGTGTATTCCTCTGTCTATGTAGTGAATGTCTCTGTCTATGTAGTGTATTCCTCTGTCTATGTAGTGTATGTCTCTGTCTATGTAACGTATTCCTCTGTCTATGTAACGTATTCCTCTGTCTATGTAACGTATTCCTCTGTCTATGTAACGTATTCCTCTGCCTATGTAACGTATTCCTCTGTCTATGTAGTGTATTCCTGTGTCTATGTAACGTATTCCTCTGTCTATGTAACGTATTCCTCTGTCTATGTAACGTATTCCTCTGCCTATGTAACGTATTCCTCTGTCTATGTAGTGTATTCCTGTGTCTATGTAACGTATTCCTCTGTCTATGTAACGTATTCCTCTATCTATGTAGTGTATGTCTCTGTCTATGTAGTGTATTCCTCTGTCTATGTTGCATATTCCTCTGTCTATGTAACGTATGTCTCTGTCTATGTAGTGTATTCCTCTGTCTATGTAGCGTATTCCTCTGTCTATGTAACGTATTCCTCTGCCTATGTACCGTATTCCTCTGTCTATGTAGTGTATGTCTCTGTCTATGTATGTAACGTTTGTCTCTGTCTATGCAGTGAATGTCTCTGTCTATGTAGTGAATGTCTCTGTCTATGTAGTGTATTCCTCTTTCTATGTAGCGTATTCCTCTGTCTATGTAACGTATGTCTCTGTCTATGTAGTGTTTGTCTCTGTCTATGTAGTGAATGTCTCAGTCTATGTAGTGTATTCCTCTGTCTATGTAGTGTATGTCTCTGTCTATGTAGTGTATTTCTCTGTCTATGTAGTGTATTCCTCTGTCTATGTAACGTATTCCTCTGTCTATGTAACGCATTCCTCTGTCTATGTAACGTATTCCACTGTCTATGTAACGTATTCCTCTGTCTATGTAGCGTTTTCCTCTGTCTATGTAGCGCATTCCTCTGTCTATGTAGCGTATTCCTCTGTCTATGTAGCGTTTTCCTCTGTCTATGTAGCGCATTCCTCTGTCTATGTAACGTATTCCTCTGTCTATGTAACGCATTCCTCTGTCTATGTAGCGCATTCCTCTGTCTATGTAACGTATTCCTCTGTCTATGTAGCGTTTTCCTCTGTCTATGTAGCGCATTCCTCTGTCTATGTAACGTTTGTCTCTGTCTATGTAGTGAATGTCTCTGTCTATGTAGCGCATTCCTCTGTCTATGTAACGTTTGTCTCTGTCTATGTAGTGAATGTCTCTGTCTATGTATCGTATTCCTCTGTCTATGTAGTGAATGTCTCTGTCTATGTAGTGTATGTCTCTGTCTATGTAGAGTATTCCTCTGTCTATGTAGTGTATTCCTCTGTCTATGTAGTGTATTCCTCTGTCTATGTAGTGTATGTCTCTGTCTATGTAGTGTATTTCTCTGTCTATGTAGTGTATTCCTCTGTCTATGTAGCGTATTTCTCTGTCTGTGTAACGTATTCCTCTTTCTATGTAACGCATTCCTCTTGTCTATGTAACGTATTCCTCTGTCTATGTAACGTATTCCTCTGTCTATGTAGCGTTTTCCTCTGTCTATGTAGCGCATTCCTCTGTCTATGTAACGTTTGTCTCTGTCTATGTAGTGAATGTCTCTGTCTATGTAGCGTATTCCTCTGTCTACATAACGTTTGTCTCTGTCTATGTAGTGAATGTCTCTGTCTATGTAGTGTATTCCTCTTTCTATGTAGCGTTTTCCTCTGTCTATGTAGCGCATTCCTCTGTCTATGTAACGTTTGTCTCTGTCTATGTAGTGAATGTCTCTGTCTATGTAGCGTATTCCTCTGTCTACATAACGTTTGTCTCTGTCTATGTAGTGAATGTCTCTGTCTATGTAGTGTATTCCTTTGTCTATGTAGTGTATTCCTCTGTCTATGTAGTGTATGTCTCTGTCTATGTAGTGTATGTCTCTGTCTATGTAGTGTATGTCTCTGTCTATGTAGAGTATTCCTCTGTCTATGTAGTGTATTCCTCTGTCTATGTAGCGTTTTCCTCTGTCTATGTAGCGCATTCCTCTGTCTATGTAACGTTTGTCTCTGTCTATGTAGTGAATGTCTCTGTCTATGTAGCGTATTCCTCTGTCTACATAACGTTTGTCTCTGTCTATGTAGTGAATGTCTCTGTCTATGTAGTGTATTCCTTTGTCTATGTAGTGTATTCCTCTGTCTATGTAGTGTATGTCTCTGTCTATGTAGTGTATGTCTCTGTCTATGTAGAGTATTCCTCTGTCTATGTAGTGTATTCCTCTGTCTATGTAGTGTATGTCTCTGTCTATGTAGTGTATTTCTCTGTCTATGTAGTGTATTCCTCTGTCTATGTAACGTATTCCTCTGTCTATGTAACGCATTCCTCTGTCTATGTAACGTATTCCTCTGTCTATGTAACGTATTCCTCTGTCTATGTAGCGTTTTCCTCTGTCTATGTAGCGCATTCCTCTGTCTATGTAGCGTATTCCTCTGTCTATGTAGCGTTTTCCTCTGTCTATGTAGCGCATTCCTCTGTCTATGTAACGTATTCCTCTGTCTATGTAACGTATTCCTCTGTCTATGTAGCGTTTTCCTCTGTCTATGTAGCGCATTCCTCTGTCTATGTAACGTTTGTCTCTGTCTATGTAGTGAATGTCTCTGTCTATGTAGCGCATTCCTCTGTCTATGTAACGTTTGTCTCTGTCTATGTAGTGAATGTCTCTGTCTATGTATCGTATTCCTCTGTCTATGTAGTGAATGTCTCTGTCTATGTAGTGTTTGTCTCTGTCTATGTAGTGTATTCCTCTGTCTATGTAGTGTATTCCTCTGTCTATGTAGTGTATTCCTCTGTCTATGTAGTGAATGTCTCTGTCTATGTAGCGTATTCCTCTGTCTATGTAGTGTATGTCTCTGTCTATGTATGTAACGTTTGTCTCTGTCTATGTAGTGAATGTCTCTGTCTATGTAGTGTATGTCTCTGTCTATGTAACGTATTCCTCTGTCTATGTAACGTATTCCTCTGTCTATGTAACGTATTCCTCTGCCTATGTAACGTATTCCTCTGTCTATGTAGTGTATTCCTGTGTCTATGTAACGTATTCCTCTGTCTATGTAACGTATTCCTCTATCTATGTAGTGTATGTCTCTGTCTATGTAGTGTATTCCTCTGTCTATGTAGCATATTCCTCTGTCTATGTAACGTATGTCTCTGTTTATGTAGTGTATTCCTCTGTCTATGTAGCGTATTCCTCTGTCTATGTAACGTATTCCTCTGCCTATGTACCGTATTCCTCTGTCTATGTAGTGTATGTCTCTGTCTATGTATGTAACGTTTGTCTCTGTCTATGCAGTGAATGTCTCTGTCTATGTAGTGAATGTCTCTGTCTATGTAGTGTATTCCTCTTTCTATGTAGCGTATTCCTCTGTCTATGTAACGTATGTCTCTGTCTATGTAGTGTTTGTCTCTGTCTATGTAGTGAATGTCTCAGTCTATGTAGTGTATTCCTCTGTCTATGTAGTGTATGTCTCTGTCTATGTAGTGTATTTCTCTGTCTATGTAGTGTATTCCTCTGTCTATGTAACGTATTCCTCTGTCTATGTAACGCATTCCTCTGTCTATGTAACGTATTCCTCTGTCTATGTAACGTATTCCTCTGTCTATGTAGCGTTTTCCTCTGTCTATGTAGAGCATTCCTCTGTCTATGTAGCGTATTCCTCTGTCTATGTAGCGTTTTCCTCTGTCTATGTAGCGCATTCCTCTGTCTATGTAACGTATTCCTCTGTCTATGTAACGCATTCCTCTGTCTATGTAGCACATTCCTCTGTCTATGTAACGTATTCCTCTGTCTATGTAGCGTTTTCCTCTGTCTATGTAGCGCATTCCTCTGTCTATGTAACGTTTGTCTCTGTCTATGTAGTGAATGTCTCTGTCTATGTAGCGCATTCCTCTGTCTATGTAACGTTTGTCTCTGTCTATGTAGTGAATGTCTCTGTCTATGTATCGTATTCCTCTGTCTATGTAGTGAATGTCTCTGTCTATGTAGTGAATTTGTCTCTGTCTATGTAGTGTATTCCTCTGTCTATGTAGTGTATTCCTCTGTCTATGTAGTGAATGTCTGTCTATGTATGTAACGTTTGTCTCTGTCTATGTAGTGAATGTCTCTGTCTATGTAGTGAATGTCTCTGTCTATGTAGTGTATTCCTCTGTCTATGTAGTGTATGTCTCTGTCTATGTAGTGTATTCCTCTGTCTATGTAGCGTATTCCTCTGTCTATGTAGTGAATGTCTCTGTCTATGTAGTGTATTCCTCTATGTAGTGTATGTCTCTGTCTATGTAACGTATTCCTCTGTCTATGTAACGTATTCCTTTGTCTATGTAACGTATTCCTGTGTCTATGTAACGTATTCCTCTGTCTATGTAACGTATTCCTCTGCCTATGTAACGTATTCCTCTGTCTATGTAGTGTATTCCTCTGTCTATGTAGCGTTTTCCTCTGTCTATGTAGCGCATTCCTCTGTCTATGTAACGTATTCCTCTGTCTATGTAACGTATTCCTCTGTCTATGTAGCGTTTTCCTCTGTCTATGTAGCGCATTCCTCTGTCTATGTAACGTTTGTCTCTGTCTATGTAGTGAATGTCTCTGTCTATGTATCGTATTCCTCTGTCTATGTAGTGAATGTCTCTGTCTATGTAGTGTTTGTCTCTGTCTATGTAGTGTATTCCTCTGTCTATGTAGTGTATTCCTCTGTCTATGTAGTGAATGTCTCTGTCTATGTAGTGTATTCCTCTGTCTATGTAGTGTATGTCTCTGTCTATGTATGTAACGTTTGTCTCTGTCTATGTAGTGAATGTCTCTGTCTATGTAGTGAATGTCTCTGTCTATGTAGTGTATTCCTCTGTCTATGTAGTGAATGTCTCTGTCTATGTAGTGTATTCCTCTGTCTATGTAGTGTATGTCTCTGTCTATGTAACGTATTCCTCTGTCTATGTAACGTATTCCTCTGTCTATGTAACGTATTCCTCTGTCTATGTAACGTATTCCTCTGCCTATGTAACGTATTCCTCTGTCTATGTAGTGTATTCCTGTGTCTATGTAACGTATTCCTCTGTCTATGTAACGTATTCCTCTATCTATGTAGTGTATGTCTCTGTCTATGTAGTGTATTCCTCTGTCTATGTAGCATATTCCTCTGTCTATGTAACGTATGTCTCTGTCTATGTAGTGTATTCCTCTGTCTATGTAGCGTATTCCTCTGTCTATGTAACGTATTCCTCTGCCTATGTACCGTATTCCTCTGTCTATGTAGTGTATGTCTATGTCTATGTATGTAACGTTTGTCTCTGTCTATGCAGTGAATGTCTCTGTCTATGTAGTGAATGTCTCTGTCTATGTAGTGTATTCCTCTTTCTATGTAGCGTATTCCTCTGTCTATGTAACGTATGTCTCTGTCTATGTAGTGTTTGTCTCTGTCTATGTAGTGAATGTCTCAGTCTATGTAGTGTATTCCTCTGTCTATGTAGTGTATGTCTCTGTCTATGTAGTGTATTTCTCTGTCTATGTAGTGTATTCCTCTGTCTATGTAACGTATTCCTCTGTCTATGTAACGCATTCCTCTGTCTATGTAACGTATTCCTCTGTCTATGTAGCGTTTTCCTCTGTCTATGTAGCGCATTCCTCTGTCTAAGTAGCGTATTCCTCTGTCTATGTAGCGTTTTCCTCTGTCTATGTAGCGCATTCCTCTGTCTATGTAACGTATACCTCTGTCTATGTAACGCATTCCTCTGTCTATGTAGCGCATTCCTCTGTCTATGTAACGTATTCCTCTGTCTATGTAGCGTTTTCCTCTGTCTATGTAGCGCATTCCTCTGTCTATGTAACGTTTGTCTCTGTCTATGTAGTGAATGTCTCTGTCTATTTAGCGCATTCCTCTGTCTATGTAACGTTTGTCTCTGTCTATGTAGTGAATGTCTCTGTCTATGTATCGTATTCCTCTGTCTATGTAGTGAATGTCTCTGTCTATGTAGTGTTTGTCTCTGTCTATGTAGTGTATTCCTCTGTCTATGTAGTGTATTCCTCTGTCTATGTAGTGTATTCCTCTGTCTATGTAGTGAATGTCTCTGTCTATGTAGCGTATTCCTCTGTCTATGTAGTGTATGTCTGTCTATGTATGTAACGTTTGTCTCTGTCTATGTAGTGAATGTCTCTGTCTATGTAGTGAATGTCTCTGTCTATGTAGTGTATTCCTCTGTCTATGTAGTGTATGTCTCTGTCTATGTAGTGTATTCCTCTGTCTATGTAGCGTATTCCTCTGTCTATGTAGTGAATGTCTCTGTCTATGTAGTGTATTCCTCTATGTAGTGTATGTCTCTGTCTATGTAACGTATTCCTCTGTCTATGTAACGTATTCCTTTGTCTATGTAACGTATTCCTGTGTCTATGTAACGTATTCCTCTGTCTATGTAACGTATTCCTCTGCCTATGTAACGTATTCCTCTGTCTATGTAGTGTATTCCTGTGTCTATGTAACGTATTCCTCTGTCTATGTAACGTATTCCTCTGTCTATGTAGTGTATGTCTCTGTCTATGTATGTAACGTTTGTCTCTGTCTATGCAGTGAATGTCTCTGTCTATGTATTGAATTTCTCTGTCTATGTAGTGTATTCTTCTTTCTATGTAGCTTATTCCTCTGTCTATGTAACGTATGTCTCTGTCTATGTAGAGTTTGTCTCTGTCTATGTAGTGAATGTCTCAGTCTATGTAGTGTGTTCCTCTGTCTATGTAGCGTATTCCTCTGTCTATGTAGTGAATGTCTCTGTCTATGTAGTGTATTCCTCTGTCTATGTATTGTATGTCTCTGTCTATGCAGTGTATTCCTCTGTCTATGTAGCGTATTCCTCTGTCTATGTAACGTATGTCTCTGTCTACGTAGCATTTTCCTCTGTCTACGTAGCGTTTTCCTCTGTCTATGTAGTGTATTCCTCTGTCTATGTAGTGTATTCCTCTGTCTATGTAGTGTATGTCTATGTCTATGTAGTGTATATTTCTGTTTATGTCTCTATGTATGCCTTATTCATTAAATGTTTCTTCCTGATGATTCATCCAGGCTGTATCACGTGATTGGGAGTCCAATAGTGCAGCGCAAAATTGGCCTAGCATCGTCCGGGTTTGGCCTGGGTAGGCCGTCATTGTAAATAAGAATTTGTTCTTAACTGACTTGCCTAGTAAAAGAAAGGTATATAATTATTTTATTTTTAATATTCTAGTCGTAACTGTATGCCCGCTTTACCAGCGGGCATACAGCCAGACATGTGTGTGTGTCTGTGTTTGTGTGAGTCTGTGTGTACGTGTTTGTGTCTGTGTGTGTGTGTCTGTGTTTCAAGTTTTCAAGTTTTATTAGTTGTACATACGGGATACCTCATGCTCCGATACCATCTGCCCGACGATAGGTGAGAGAACAGATCGTGGCTGGGGTGTGTAGGATCCTTGATGATGCTGCGTGACTTCCTCAGGCACTATTTTGAGTAGATGTCCTGGATGGGTGGGAGCACGGTCCCAGAGATGTACTGGGCTGTATTCACCACCCACTGGAGGGCCTTGCGGTCATGGATGGAGCAATTCTCATACCAGGCCGTGATTCAACCGGTCAGGATGCTCTCGATGGTGCAGCGGTTGTATTTGGAGAGGACATGGGGTGGCATTCCAAATTTCGTCAGGCACCTTAAGAAGTATAGGCGCTGTTGCACCTTAAGAAGTAGAGGCGCTGTTGCACCTTAAGAAGTAGAGGCGCTGTTGCACCCTCTTGACAACAGTGGTGGTGTTGTTGGTCCATGTCATGTCCTCATTGATGTGGCCGAGGAACTTAAAACTGCTGACTCTCTCTACTGCAGTCCCGTTGATGTGGATCGGGGCATGTACCGTCCTCTTCTTTCTTGAAGTCAACAATCAACTCCTTTGTTTTGCTGACCTTGAGAGAGAGGTTGTTGTTATGACTCGTTGTTGGTAATCAGGCCTACATCTGTGGTGTCGTCAGCAAACTTGATGATGGAGTTGGGGTCATGCAAAGCCAAGCAGTGAACAGGGAGTACAGCAGAGGACTGAGGACGCAGCCCTTGGGGGCCCCTGTGTTAAGAGTCAGTGTGGAGAAGATGTAGTTGCCAATTCTCACAGCTTGTGGTCTGCCCGTCAGGAAGTCCAGGATCCAGTTGCAGAGCGTGATGTCCAGACCCAGGGCTCTGAGCTTGGTGTCAACCTTGGAGGGAACAATAGTGTTGATTGCTGAACTGTAGTCAATGAACAACATTCTCACATAGGTGTTCCTCTTGTCCAGATGTTTTACTGCTAAGTGAATACGGTTGGCATGTGTATGTGCCTGCGTGCGGTTGGAAGGAGGGAGGAACACTTGTCTTTGAGAGTTGAGTGTCCTTGGTGTGGAAGCAGAAAAGCTAGGCTAGGACAGCTCACTACTGGAGAGAGATGAGCGATACAGAGATGCATTGTTGTTGTGTAATGATGGTGGTGGTAGTGTATTGGAAAGACACACAAGAAACACAAACACACACACACAGAGTCAGGCAGGCGTACAGTAAGCAAGCAGTGTACAGAAACTTTAGATCAGGGGAGGACATGGAGCGGCGATGATGATCGGCTCGTTAGCCCGGTCCTGACTGCTTAGGACAGGTCACCTGACTGCTTAGGTCTCTCATCTTTCTCTTCATGTCTAGATCCCTTTGGGTTGTCAGGGGACTCTCTCTAGGTCCAGTTGAACTTCCTCTGTCTGTAATTATATTTATGTTAGCTCACATGCTTCCAATTGGCTCATTCATCCCCCCTCCTCTCCCCTGTAACTATTCCCCATGCAGGTCATCGCTGTAATTGACAATGAGTTTGAGTTTGAGTTTGAGTTTATTTTTATTTTTACAGGGACAGTGCACATTAATCAACGTTTCAGTAAAAGTGCCGGTTTTAGCCAGCCGGCTAATTTTCAACCGCAGTCCCTGGGCAGGTTATTAAAAACAATTACAATACAGACAATCAATGAGCACACGCAGAGCAACATAGGACAAGCAAGACATAGCATGCAGACAGAGCAACATAGCACAAAAAGCAACAAGACAAAAACTATAAAAGCAACAGTGTTTCCACACCTCACAAGCTACAGACAACGGACAACATGGAAAGCGGCAATACACAGCTAGGGATTATGTTCACAAATCTGATTGACCTTTAGCCATGTCTTAATATTTTTTGTGAAAGTGTGATAGGTGGTGCAGTTATGTGTGTCTGATGGCAGTGTATTCCAGACATGGGAAGCTCTCACAGAGAAAGCAGATTGACTAAAGGTGCTTTTCCTTAAGGGAACTATACAGTCACCTCTCATGGCAGACCTTGTGGATCTGCTGCCATATGTTTGGGTTCTAACAATGTGTTCTCAGTCAACTTACCTGGTAAAATAGAGGTACAAAAATCTAATCAAATCAAATTTTATTGGTCACATACACGTGGTTAGCAGATGTTATTGTGAGAGTAGCAAAATGCTTGTGCTTCTAGTTCCGACAGTGCAGCAATATCTAACAAGTAATCTAACAATTCCACCACAACTACCTTATGCACAAAAATCTAAGTAAAGGAATGGAATATATAAATATATGGATGAGCAATGACCGAGCGGCATAGGCAGGATGCAATAGATGGTATAAAATACAGTATATACAGTTGAAATCGGAAGTTTACATACACCTTAGCCAAATACATTTAAACCCAAGTAAAAATTCCCTGTCTTAGGTCAGTTAGGATCACCACTTTACTTTAAGAATGTGAAATGTCAGAATAATAGTGGAGAGAATGATTTATTTCAGCATTTATTTCTTTCATCACATTCCCAGTGGGTCAGAAGTTTACATACACTCAATTAGTATTTGGTAGCATTGCCTTTAAATTGATTAACTTGGGTCAAATGTTTCGGGTAGCCTTGCACAAGCTTCCCACAATAAGTTGGGTGAATTTTGGCCCATTCCTCTGGTCGGAGCTGGTGTAACTGAGTCAGGGTTGTAGGCCTCCTTGCTCGCACATGCTTTTTCAGTTCTACCCACAAATGTTCTATAGGATTGAGGTCAGGGCTTTGTGATAGCCACTCCAATACCTTGACTTTGTTGTCCTTAAGCCATTTTGCCACAACTTTGGAAGTATGCTTGTGCTCATTGTACATTTGGAAGACCCATTTGCGACCAAGCTTTAACTTCCTGACTGATGTCTTGAGGTGTTGCTTCAATATATCCACATAATTTTCCTTCCTCATGATGCCATCTATTTTGTGAAGTGCACCAGTCCCTCCTGCAGCAAAGCACCCCCACAACATGATGCTGCCACCCCCGTGCTTCACGGTTGGGATGGTGTTCTTCGGCTTGCAAGCCTCCCCCTTTTTCCTCCAAACATAACGATGGTCATTATGGCCAAACAGTTCTATTTTTGTTTCATCAGACCAGAGGACGTTTCTCCAAAAAGTACTATCTTTGTCCCCATGTGCAGTTGCAAACCGTAGTCTGGCTTTTTAATGGCAGTTTTGGAGCAGTGGCTTCTTCCTTGCTGAGTGGCCTTTCAAGGTTTTGTCTTGTCTTTCAAGGTTTGTTTTACTCTGGATATAGATACTTTTGTACCTGTTTCCTCCAGCATGTTCACAAGGTCCTTTGCTGTTGTTCTGGGATTGATTTGCAGTACGTTCATCTCTAGGAGACAGAACGTGTCTCCTTCCTGAGTGGTATGACGCTGTGTGGTCCCATGGTGTTTATACAGTACTTGCGCACTATTGTTTGTACAGATGAACGTGGTACCTTGAGGCATTTGGAAATTGCTCCCAAGGATGAACCAGACTTGTGGAGGTCTATCATTTTTTTTCTGAGGTCTTGGCTGATTTCTTTTGATTTTCCCATGATGTCAAGCAACGAGGCACTGGGTTTGAAGGTAGGCCTTGAAATACATCCACAGGTAAACCTCCAATTGACTTGAAGGATGTCAGTTAGTCTATCAGAAGCTTCTAAAGCCATGACATAATTTTCTTGAATTTTCCAAGCTATTTAAAGGCACAGTCAATTTAGTGTATGTAAACTTCTGACCCACTGGAATTGTGATACAGTGATTTATAAGTGAAATAATCTGTCTGTAAACAATTGTTGGAAAAATGACTTGTGTCATGCACAAAGTAGATGTCCTAACTGACTTTCCAAAACTAGATTGTTAACAAGAAATTTGTGGTGGTTGAAAAACGAGTTTTAATGACTCCATGTCACGAACAGCTAGAAGTGGTGGGTGTGGAGTCAGACGCAGAGAGCACGGTGTAGGGAAAAATGTTCCTCTTTAATCCGGCGTGAGAAATAAAACGCCCAACACACAGCAGGCGCACAAAATAAACAAGGCGCTCAAAACAGGACAAGGGCACAAAGTGACGACATGCACTAACGCCCACCAAATGAACAGAGAAACAAGCCCGCACAAAAGGAGGCGGGCTTGACCGGCTTAAATAGCCCTAGAATTACAAACACAAAACAGGTGCAAACAATAGAACAATCAACAGAAAGGAAAGGAGGATCGGTGGCAGCTAATAGGTCGGGTGACGACGATCACCGCTAACGCCGCCTCAACAGGCAGAGGAGCCACCGCCGGTGGAAGTCGTGACAGTACCCCCTCGCCGACAGCGGCCTCGAGGACGACCCGGAGGGCGAGGCGCAGGGCGATCCGGTTGAAGGTGGTGAAACTCCGCCAGTAGTGACGGATCCAAGGTATCCGTCACCGGTACCCAGCACCTCTCCTCCGGACCGTACCACTCCCAGTCCACGAGGTACTGCAGGCCCCTCACCCGGCGCCTAGAGTCCAGAATGGAGCGGACTGTGTACGCCGGGACCCTCGATGTCCAAAGGGGGCCTCCGCACCTCACCTTCCTGCAGGGGACCAGCTACCACCGGCCTGAGGAGAGACACATGAAACGAGGGATTAATGCGGTAGTAAGATGGAAGCTGTAGCCTATAACACACCTCGTTTATCCTCCTCAGGACTTTAAATGGCCCCACATACTGCGGCCCCAGCTTCCGGCAGGGCAAGCGGAGGGGCAGGTTCCGGGTCGAGAGCCGGATCCGGTCCCCCGGTGCGGTGACGGTCAGCGCTCCTCTTCTGTAGCCCACCAGCCTGTTTTAATGATTCCTGGACGGCTCTTCAGGTCTCCTTTGAGCGCTGCCCCCACTCCTCCACCGCAGGAGCTTCAGTCTGGCTCTGATGGAATGGTGCCAGGACCGGCTGGTAGCCTAACACGCACTGGAATGGTGACATGTTGGTAGAGGAGTGACGGAGTGAGTTCTGCACCACTACCGCCCATGGGACGAACCTCGCCCACTCCCCGGGCCGGTCCTGACAATACGACCGCAGAAACCTACGCACCTCCTGGTTCACTCTCTCCACCTGCCCATTACTCTCAGGGTGGAAACCTGAGGTCAGGCTGATCGAGACCCCCAGACGCTCCATAAACACCCTCCACACTCGGGACGTGAACTGGGGCCCCGATCAGAAACGATGTCCTCAGGCACCCGTAGTGCCGGAAGACGTGGGTAAACAGGGCCTCCGCCAGTCTGTAGGGCCGTAGGGAGACCGGGCAACGGGATGAAACGACAGGACTTCGAGAACCGATCCACAACGACCAGGATCGTGGTGTTCCCCTGGGACGGAGGAAGATCCGTGAGGAAATCCACTGACAGGTGGGACCATGGCCGTTGTGGAACGGGGAGGGGCTGTAACTTCCCTCTAGGCAGGTGTCTAGGAGCCTTACTCTGAGCGCACACCGAACAGGAGGAGACATAAAACCTCACGTCCTTAGCCAACGTGGGCCACCAGTATTTCCCCCTAAGACCCCGCACTGTCCTCTCAATACCAGGATGACCCGAAGAGGGTAGCGTATGAGCCCATCGAATCAATTTGTCACGAACACCAAGCGGCACGTACTGGCGACCTGTAGGACACTGAGGAGGCGCAGGTTCCAACCGCTGCGTTCCGCCGATGTCCGCGGCCCACCTCCCATACCACCGGTGCTACCAGACATGAAGCAGGAAGGATGGGAGTAGGCTCGATGGACCGCTTCCTCGGTGTCATAGAGACGGGACAGCGATCGGCCTTAGTATTCTGGGAACCTGGCCTATAGGAGATCTTGAACTGAAAGCGGGTAAAAACATGGCCCACCTAGCCTGCCGTGGATTCAGTCTCCTCGCTGCCCGGATATACTCCAGATTACGGTGGTCAGTCCAGATGAGAAAAGGGTGCTTAGCCCCCTCAAGCCAATGTCTCCACACCTTCAGGGCTCTGACCACAGCTAACAACTCCCGGTCCCCCACGTCATAGTTACGCTCTGCCGGGCCGAGCTTCCTTGAAAAGAAAGCGCAGGGACGGAGTTTCGGTGGCGTGCCCGAGCGCTGTGATAGCACGGCTCCAACACCAGCCTCAGACGCGTCCACCTCCACTATGAACGCCAAAGAGGGGTCCGAATGAGCCAGCAAGGGCGCGCTTAGTAAATAGCTCCTTCAACCTACTGAAAGCTCTGTCCGCCGCCGACAACCGCAATCCGAGCCGCCCCCTTCAGCAGTGAGGTAATGGGAGCAGCCACCTGACCAAAACCCGGATAAACCTCCGGTAGTAATTGGCAAACCCTAAAAACCGCTGCACCTCCTTTACCGTGGTCGGAGTCGGCCAATTACGCACGGCTGTAATGCGGTCACACTCCATCACCACCCCAGAAGTGTTAATGCGATATCCCAGGAAGGAAACGGCTTGTTTGGAAAACACACATTTCTCCGCCTTGACGTACAGGTCATGCTCCAGCAGTCGCCCAAGTACTTTGGCGCACCAGAGACACATGCGCGGTGCGTGTGGCGGAATAGATCAATATATCATCTATATACACCACCACACCCTGCCCGTGCAGGTCCCTGAGAATCTCGTCCACGAAAGATTGAAAGACGGCTGGAGCATTCTTCAACCCATACGGCATGACGAGGTACTCATAATGACCCGATGTAGTACTAAACGCTGTCATCCACTCATTTCCCTCCCGAATACGCACCAGATTATAAGCACTCCTGAGGTCCAGTTTTGTGAAAAAACGCGCCACGTGAAATGATTCAATCGCCGTAGCAATGAGAGGTAGCGGGTAACTAAATCCCACTGTGATGGCATTTAGACCTCTGTAATCGAGGAGGAGACGGGTGATACGGAGGGCCGAATGTACCCCTGTCGCAGAGATTCAGTGATATAGGTCTCCATAGCCATTGTCTCCTCCTGTGACAACGGGTACACGTGACTCCTGGGAAGTGTTGCGTTTACCTGGAGGTTTATCGCGCAATACCCTCGTCGATGAGGTGGTAATTTGGTCGCCCTCTTTTTACAGAAGGCGATAGCCAAATCGGCATATTCAGAGGGAATGCGCACAGTGGAAACCTGGTCTGGACTCTCCACCGTTGTGGCACCGATGGAAACTCCGTCACACCTACCTGAACACTCCTCTGACCACCCCTGGAGAGCCCCCTGTTTCCACGAAATCATAGGGTTGTGCTTAGCCAGCCAGGGAATCCCCAGCACCACTGGAAACGCAGGCGCATCAATGAGGTATAGACTAATCCGCTCCCCATGACCCCCCTGCGTTACCATGTCCAGCGGAACTGTGGCCTCCCTGACCAGCCCTGACACTAACGGTCTGCTATCTAGGGAGTGAACGGGGATGGGTTGATCTATCGATACTAGCGGAATACCTAGTCTCGAGGCGAGTCCGCGATCAATAACGTTCCCAGCTGCGCCTGAATCGACTAGCGCCTTATGCTGGAGAGAGGGAAAAAACTCAGGGAAAGAGATTAATACAAACATGTGACCAACAGGGAGCTCTGAGAGAGTCTGGTGCCGACTCACCTGGGGTGACCGAGCAGTGCTCCGCCTGCCCTCTCGATTCCCAGAGGGACTCCCCAGCACCGATCGGCAGTGTGTCCTCTCCGACCACAACTGGTGCAGGAGGAGCCTCCTCCTCCGGTTCCCCTCGATGCTGCCCCCCCTAACTCCATAGGGATAAGAGCGGAAGGTTCGGAAGGTGGAACAAACAGGGCCCTTCCCGACCGTCCGCGAGCCGCCAGCAGGTTGTCCAGTCGTATGGACATGTCGATCAGCTCATCGAGGGAGAGGGTAGCGTCTCGACACGCCAACTCCCTGCGGACATCCTCCCGGAGACTACAACGGTAGTGGTCGATCAGGGCCGGTCGTTCCACCCCGCTCCAGCAGCCAGGGTCCGAAACTCTAGAGCAAAGTCCTGCGCACTCCTCGTCTCCTGTCTAAGGTGAAACAGCCGTTCACCCGCCGTGGTCGAACACGGCCCGGAAACGGCGGGCGAACTCCGGGTAGTTGTCCCTGGCGGAGTCTGGGCTATCCCATACTGCGTTGGCCCATTCCAGGGCTCTACCCGTCAGACAGGAGACGAGGGCGCCACGCTCTCCTCCCCAGAGGGGTCGGGCGGACGGTGGCCAGGTACAACTCCAACTGGAGCAGGAACCCCTTACATCCAGCCGCCGTCCCATCGCATTACTCCTAGGGGGCGAGACGGAGCGTGCTGGATCCGGACGCCGCCGAAGGAGTCTGTTGAGGCGGGGAAGGTTGGGTGGGCGAGGGAAGGAGACCACTCCTCTCCCATCGGTCCATTCTCTCCATCATCTGGTCCATTGCCGACCCGATCCGGTGGAGGACGGTGGTGTGGTGGAGGACACGCTCCTCCATAGATGGGAGAGGGGGAGTCGCTGCTCCTGCTGACTCCATGATGTGTGGTGCGGGCTTCTGTCACGAACAGCTAGAAGTGGTGGGTGTGGAGTCAGACGCAGAGAGCACGGTGTAGGGAAAATTTTTCCTCTTTAATCCGGCGTGAGAAATAAAACACCCAACACACAGCAGGCGCACAAAATAAACAAGGCGCTTCAAAACAGGACAAGGGCACAAAGTGACGACATGCACGAACGTCCACCAAATGAACAGAGAAACAAGCCCGCATAAAAGGAGGCGGGCTTGACCGGCTTAAATAGCCCTAGAATTACAAACTCGACAAACACGACGACGACGAACGCCGCCCGAACAGGCAGAGGAGCCACCGTCGGTGGAAGTCGTGACACTCCAACCTAAGTGTATGTAAACTTCCGACTTCAACTGTATATCTGGCTTCTGTGGATTTGAATGGTCAAACACAAGAGCTCATAGAAGACAGGAGGAACAGGTCAAATCACACCCAGGCCAGGGTTGTGGACTGGAGTGGAGGCAACTGCCATAATGACTGTACATGATCTAATCTGCTGCTATAGTGTTCACTGTCTGATCAAATATCTGGCTTCAGTGGATTTGAGTATAGTTGTGTGGAGTCGTCTAATTCCACTATGCTCTATCTCTCAAGGGAATTTTACAATACGCAGTGAACTTTGACAACTCTCAGTCCCAGCCATCCTTCCAGAATCCCTCCACCCCCTCCTACCCTCCTATCCACCCAGCTTCCAAGGATTGTCACGGGTGTTCAGAGATGAGCGGTACCAGGGAGAAGAGAGGAGGAGAGGGAGGAGAATGGAGGGAGGCTATATTTAGAAAAACCAACTCACAGCAAAAAATATGCCGTTTTCAATCTCCAGTCCTTGGGCTGCTGAGATCTACTGAAACTCTCTCTCTTTTTCTCTCTCTCCCCCACTTTCTATCTTTTTCTCTATCCCACCACTCTCCCTGCTACCTCTCTCTCTCTCTCTCTCTCTCTCTCTCTCTCTCTCTCTCTCTCTCTCTCTCTCTCTCTCTCTCTCTCTCTCTCTCTCTCTCTCTCTCTCTCTCTCTCTCTCTCTCTCTCCCTGCTACCTCCCTCCATACTTTTTCTTTCTCTGTTTCTCTCTCCCCTTCTCTCTCTCTCTCTTTCTCTCCATCCCACCACTCTCCCTGCTACCTCCCTCCTTCCCTTTTTCTTTCTTTCTTTCTTTCTTTCTCTCTCTCTCTTCCTTTCTCTCTCTCTCTCTCTCTCCTTCTCTCTTTCTCTCCATCCCGCCACTCTCCCTGCTACCTCTCTCCCTACTTTTTCTCTCTGTTTCTCTCTCCCCATCTCTCTCTCTCTTTCCCCTTCTCTCTCTCTCCATCCCACCACTCTCCCTGCTACCTCCCTCCCTCCTTTTCTCTCTCTGTTTCTCTCTCTGTTTCTCTCTCTGTTTCTCTCTCTCTCTCTCTCTCTCTCTCTCTCTCTCTCTCTCTCTCTCTCTCTCTCTCTCTCTCTCTCTCGCTCTACATCCCACCTCTCTCCATGCCACCTCCCTCCCTCCTTTTTTACTCAGTTTTTTCTCTCACTCGTTCTTTTTCTTTCTCACTCTCTCATTCCCCTCCCTCTGAGTGAGTTAGAACTCCTCTGAGTGCGTTAGAACTCCTCTGCGCTTCAGTAGCTCTTCCAGCACAACACTAATGATGCAAATAGGCATCCCATCTTCTCTGTTCTAAGACCAAGGCTTTTGAAGGAGCTTGCTGTTCTTTACTAATGTCTGTTGTGTGTGCGTGTGTGTCCTCTGCGTGCATATGTGTGTGTGTTTGAATGCAATGCCTTTAATTAAATAAAAAAAGACAGCACGTACATAAAAATATAGCTCTGAGACATTTCAGCTGAAAGCGATTGGTGGGCACTTTATTCTTAAGCAGCCAGAGTTGAATGAGAGGGAGAGTGGGCAGAGTGAATACTACCAGGTTAATGGCCCATCTAAGTAAGGTCCTTAGTGCCTGGGGCAGCCTGAGTGGGATAGCTTACAGGCTGAGCTCTAGCCTCTAATAGAACTTGGCCGAGGCCAGGAACAATAGTGCTGGTGTGTGTGTCTGTGTGTGTTTGCGCTCGTGCGTCCACATGCTTGTGTGCATTTGTGGGTGTGTACACGTGTACATGTAGTGGTAGTGGGTTTGCTTCACTTTGCTCTGCCTTGCTCTGCTCTGACTTGCTCTGCCTTGCTCTGCTCTGCCTTGCGTTGCTCTGCCTTGCGTTGCTCTGCCTTGCGTTGCTCTGCCTTGCTCTGCTCTGCCTTGCGTTGCTCTGCCTTGCTCTGCTCTGCCTTGCTCTGCTCTGCCTTGCGTTGCTCTGCCTTGCTCATCTCTGCCTTGCTTTGCTCTGCCTTGCTCTGCTCTGCCTTGCCCTACTCTGAACCCGGTTAGGGGCCCCACCCAAGGTTACGGGAACATTTAGGGCAGACTGGGCTCTCAAACCCTGGCGGGCAGCCAGTCCAGGAGATGGACAACTCCAGTTACAAAGCAACAAGTCCTCAATTGCTGACCATGCGGATACAGGAGTGCCATCTGGAATGGCGGGTGAAGGCTGCAACTGATAACTGACAAAAATGTTTCCATCCACTCTTGTAAATCGCTCTGGATAAGAGTGTCTGCTAAATAACTAAAATGTAATGTAAATGTACAACTCTTTTAAATCTCTATAGCTCCATGATGCTGACTCACCCCTCTGCATCTCTATAGCTCCATGATGCTGACTCACCCTCTGCATCTCTATAGCTCCATGATGCTGACTCACCCTCTGCATCTCTATAGCTCCATGATGCTGACTCACCCTCTGCATCTCTATAGCTCCATGATGCTGACTCATCCCCTGCATCTCTATAGCTCCATGATGCTGACTCATCCCCTGCATCTCTATAGCTCCATGATGCTGACTCATCCCCTGTATCTCTATAGCTCCATGATTCTGACTGACCCTCTGCATCTCTATAGCTCCATGATGCTGACTCATCCTCACATCTCTATAGCTCCATGATTCTGACTCATCTCCTACATCTCTATAGCTCCATGATTCTGACTCATCTCCTACATCTCTATAGCTCCATGATGCTGACTCATCTCCTACATCTCTATAGCTCCATGATTCTGTCTCATACCCTACATCTCTATAGCTCCATGATTCTGACTGACCCTCTGCATCTCTATAGCTCCATGATGCTGACTCATCCCCCACATCTCTATAGCTCCATGATGCTGACTCATCCCCTACATCTCTATAGCTCCATGATTCTGACTCATACCCTACATCTCTATAGCTCCATGATTCTGACTGACCCTCTGCATCTCTATAGCTCCATGATTCTGACTCATCCCCTACATCTCTATAGCTCCATGATTCTGACTGACCCTCTGCATCTCTATAGCTCCATGATTCTGACTCATCCTCACATCTCTATAGCTCCATGATTCTGACTCATCTCCTACATCTCTATAGCTCCATGATTCTGACTCATCTCCTACATCTCTATAGCTCCATGATTCTGACTCATCTCCTACATCTCTATAGCTCCATGATTCTGACTCATCTCCTACATCTCTATAGCTCCATGATGCTGACTCATCTCCTACATCTCTATAGCTCCATGATTCTGTCTCATACCCTACATCTCTATAGCTCCATGATTCTGACTGACCCTCTGCATCTCTATAGCTCCATGATGCTGACTCATCCCCCACATCTCTATAGCTCCATGATGCTGACTCATCCCTACATCTCTATAGCTCCATGATTCTGACTCATACCCTACATCTCTATAGCTCCATGATTCTGACTGACCCTCTGCATCTCTATAGCTCCATGATTCTGACTCATCCCCTACATCTCTATAGCTCCATGATTCTGACTGACCCTCTGCATCTCTATAGCTCCATGATTCTGACTCATCCTCACATCTCTATAGCTCCATGATTCTGACTCATCTCCTACATCTCTATAGCTCCATGATTCTGACTCATCTCCTACATCTCTATAGCTCCATGATGCTGACTCATCTCCTACATCTCTATAGCTCCATGATTCTGTCTCATACCCTACATCTCTATAGCTCCATGATTCTGACTGACCCTCTGCATCTCTATAGCTCCATGATGCTGACTCATCCCCCACATCTCTATAGCTCCATGATGCTGACTCATCCCCTACATCTCTATAGCTCCATGATTCTGACTCATACCCTACATCTCTATAGCTCCATGATTCTGACTGACCCTCTGCATCTCTATAGCTCCATGATGCTGACTCATCCTCACATCTCTATAGCTCCATGATGCTGACTCATCCCCTACATCTCTATAGCTCCATGATTCTGACTGACCCTCTGCATCTCTATAGCTCCATGATGCTGACTCATCCTCACATCTCTATAGCTCCACGATTCTGACTCATCCCCTACATCTCTATAGCTCCATGATTCTGACTGACCCTCTGCATCTCTATAGCTCCATGATGCTGACTCATCCTCACATCTCTATAGCTCCATGATTCTGACTCATCTCCTACATCTCTATAGCTCCATGATTCTGACTCATCTCCTACATCTCTATAGCTCCATGATGCTGACTCATCTCCTACATCTCTATAGCTCCATGATTCTGACTCATACCCTACATCTCATTAGCTCCATGATTCTGACTGACCCTCTGCATCTCTATAGCTCCATGATTCTGACTCATCTCCTACGTCTCTATAGCTCCATGATTCTGACTCATCTCCTACATCTCTATAGCTCCATGATGCTGACTCATCTCCTACATCTCTATAGCTCCATGATTCTGACTCATACCCTACATCTCTATAGCTCCATGATTCTGACTGACCCTCTGCATCTCTATAGCTCCATGATTCTGACTCATCTCCTACATCTCTATAGCTCCATGATTCTGACTCATCCCCTACATCTCTATAGCTCCATGATTCTGACTCATCCCCTACATCTCTATAGCTTCATTCATCACCTCTCTGTCAGGAGAATGGTGCAGCACTGGGCAGCCACACAGAACCCTGCCCTGCTTTCTGTCTCTGTCTCTCTCTGTGTCTGCGTATGTGTCTCTGTCTCTGTCTCTGTAAGAGAGAGGATGCTGGAAGCTATAGAGGTAGGACCAGGCTGTCGCCGTAGTAGAATTGTAAATTTAGCACTTTGCCAATGAAGGATGGTGAAACATAGCTAATTAGCAGAGCTATAAGGAAAATGTATCATGGCTGTTATGGACTATAGTCTTCATCTCTCTATTGGTCATTACTATATACAGTGGGGAAAAAAAGTATTTAGTCAGCCACCAATTGTGCAAGTTCTCTCACTTAAAAAGATGAGAGAGGCCTGTAATTTTCATCATAGGTACACTTCAACTATGACAGACAAAATGAGGAAAAAAAATCCAGAAAATCACATTGTAGGATTTTGTATGAATTTATTTGCAAATTATGGTGGAAAATAAGCCGCATATTTGGTCAATAACAAAAGTTTATCTCAATACTTTGTTATATACCCTTTGTTGGCAATGACAGAGGTCAAATGTTTTCTGTAAGTCTTCACAAGGTTTTCACACACTGTTGCTGGTATTTTGGCCCATTCCTCCATGCAGATCTCCTCTAGAGCAGTGATGTTTTGGGGCTGTCGCTGGGCAACACAGACTTTTAACTCCCTCCAAAGATTTTCTATGGGGTTGAGATCTGGAGACTGGCTAGGCCACTCCAGGACCTTGAAATGCTTCTTACGAAGCCACTCCTTCCGTTCGGGCGGTGTGTTTGGGATCATTGTCATGCTGAAAGACCCAGCCACGTTTCATCTTCAATGCCCTTGCTGATGGAAGGAGGTTTTCACTCAAAATCTCACGATACATGGCCCCATTCATTCTTTCCTTTACACGGATCAGTCGTCCTGGTCCCTTTGCAGAAAAACAGCCCCAAAGCATGATGTTTCCACCCCATGCTTCACAGTAGGTATGGTGTTCTTTGGATGCAACTCAGCATTCTTTGTCCTCCAAACACGACGAGTTGAGTTTTTACCAAAACGTTATATTTTGGTTTCATCTGACATTCTCCCAATCCTCATCTGGATCATCCAAATGCTCTCTAGCAAACTTTAGACGGGCCTGAACATGTACTGGCTTAAGCAGGGGGACACGTCTGGCACTGCAGGATTTGAGTCCCTGGCGGCGTAGTGTGTTACTGATGGTAGGCTTTGTTACTTTGGTCCCAGCTCTCTGCAGGTCATTCACTAGGTCCCCCCGTGTGGTTCTGGGATTTTTGCTCACCGTTCTTGTGATCATTTTGACCCCACGGGGTGAGATCTTGCGTGGAGCCCCAGATCGAGGAAGATTATCAGTGGTCTTGTATGTCTTCCATTTCCTAATAATTGCTCCCACAGTTGATTTCTTCAAACCAAGCTGCTTACCTATTGCAGATTCAGTCTTCCCAACCTGGTGCAGGTCTACAATTTTGTTTCTGGTGTCCTTTGACAGCTCTTTGGTCTTGGCCATAGTGGAGTTTGGAGTGTGACTGTTTGAGGTTGTGGACAGGTGTCTTTATACTGATAACAAGTTCAAACAGGTGCCATTAATACAGGTAATGAGTGGAGGACAGAGGAGCCTCTTAAATAAGAAGTTACAGGTCTGTGAGAGCCAGAAATCTTGCTTGTTTGTATGTGACCAAATACTTATTTTCCACCATAATTTGCAAATAAATTCATAAAAAATCCTACAATGTGATTTTCTGGATTTTTTTTCCTCATTTTGTCTGTCATAGTTGTAAGTGTACCTATGATGAAAATTACAGGCCTCTCTCATCTTTTTAAGTGAGAGAACTTGCACAATTGGTGGCTGACTAAATACTTTTTTCCCCACTGTAACTGTTATTTTGCTACATAACACCTAGCCCTCTTTGTTTAGTTATGGAGGTTCTGTGCCTAATGAATGCAGTGGGCCAATCTGAAATGATTCCCTATTCCATAGATAGTGCCCCGTATTTCCTATATAGGGCACTACTTTTAGTGTACAACAGTACAGTATGAAAGGTATGCACTTCATGTGGAATAAGGTGCCATGTCAGGCTAAGCCACTACTTGTTCCCCCATGAATACCAACCACTCTCTGCGTTGGTTAGAGTTATCATATAGACTGTTATCATATAGACAGTTATCACATAGACAGTTATCACATAGTTATCATATAGACAGTTATTACATAGAAAGTTATCACATAGAGCGTTATCAATCAATCACATTTATTTATAAAGCCCTTTTTACATTAGCCGATGTCACAAAGTGCTATACAGAAACCAAGTCTAAAACCCCAAACAGCAAGCAATGCAGATGTAGAAGCACGGTGGCAAGGGAAAACTCCCTAGAAAGGCAGGAACCTAGGAAGAAACCTAGAGAGGAACCAGGCTCTGAGGGGGGCCAGTCCTCTTCTGGCTGTGCCGGGTGGAGATTATAACAGAACATGGCCAAGATGTTCAAACGTTCATAGATGACCAGCAGGGTCAGATAATAATAATCACAGTGGTTGTAGAGGGTGCAGCACCTCAGGAGAGCAGCTCAGGATTAAATGTCAGTTGGCTTTTCATATCCGAGCATTCAGAGTTAAAGACAGCAGGTGCGGTAGAGAGCGAGAGTCGAAAATAGCAGGTCCGGGACAAGGTAGCACGTCCGGTGAACAGGTCAGGGTTCATAGCCGCAGGCAGAACAGTTGAAACTGGAGCAGCAGCACGACCAACCAGGTGGACTGGGGACAGCAAGGAGTCATCAGGCCAGGTAGTCCTGAGGCATGGTCCCAGGGCTCAAATAGAGTGTTATCACATAGACTGTTATCATATAGAGAGTTAGCACATAGAACGTTATCACATAGAGAGTTATCACATAGAGAGTTATCATATAGAGTGTTATAATTTAGAGTTATCACACAGAGCATTATCACATAGAGTGTTTTCACATAGAGAGTTATCACATAGTGTTTTCACATAGAGCGTTATCATATAGAGTTATCACATAGTGTTATCACATAGACAGTTATCACAGAGTATTATCACATAAACAGTAATTACAGAGAGAGTAATCACAGAAAGAGTTATCACAGAAAGATGTATCATATAGACAGTAATCACAGACACATAGACAGTTATCATATTTATCACATAGAAAGTTATCACACGAACAATTATCACATAGAGAGTTATCATATAGACAGTAATTACAGAGAGAGTAATCACAGAAAGAGTTATCACAGAAAGATGTATCATATAGACAGTTATCATGTAGAGAATTATCACATTTATATTTATCACATAGAGAGTTATCACACAGTTATTACATAGAGAGATATCACAGAGTGTTATCAAATAGACAGTAATTACAGAGAGAGTAATCACAGAAAGAGGTATCATATAAACAGTTATCATATAGACAGTTATCACATAGAGATGTATCACATGGACAGTTATTACATAGAGTTATCACATAGAGAGTTATCACATAGACAATTACACATATAGACTGTTATCATATAGAGTTATCACATAGACAGTTATCACATAGATAGTTATCACATAGAGAGTTATTACATAGACAGTTATCATCTAGAGAGTTATCACATAGACCATTATCATATAGGGAGTTATCCCAGAACGGTATCATTTAGATAGTTATCACATAGACAGTTATCATGCAGAGTGTTATCATATAGAGATCTATCATATAGAGAATGATCACAGACAGTTATTACATATAGAGTTATCACATCGAGTGTTATCACGTAGACAATTATCATATAGGGAGTTATCACATAGAGCGTTATCACATAGAGAGCTATCACATAGAGCGTTATCACATAGAGATGTATCACATGGACAGTTATTACATAGAGTTATCACATAGAGAGTTATCACATAGACAATTACACATATAGACTGTTATCATATAGAGTTATCACATAGACAGTTATCACATAGATAGTTATCACATAGAGAGTTATTACATAGACAGTTATCATCTAGAGAGTTATCACATAGACCATTATCATATAGGGAGTTATCCCAGAACGGTATCATTTAGATAGTTATCACATAGACAGTTATCATGCAGAGTGTTATCATATAGAGATCTATCATATAGAGAATGATCACAGACAGTTATTACATATAGAGTTATCACATCGAGTGTTATCACGTAGACAATTATCATATAGGGAGTTATCACATAGAGCGTTATCACATAGAGAGCTATCACATAGAGCGTTATCACATAGGGTGTTATCGTATATACAGTCATGGCCAAAAGTTTTGAGAATGACACAAATATAATTTTTTACAAAGTTTGCTACTTCAGTGTCTTTAGATATTTTTGTCAGATGTTACTATGGAATACTGAAGTATATTTACAAGCATTTCATACGTGTCAAAGGCTTTTATTGACAATTACATGAAGTCAATATTTGCAGTGTTGACCCTTTTTTTTCAAGACCTCTGCAATCCGCCCTGGCATGCTGTCAATTAACTTCTGGGCCACACCCTGACTGATGGCAACCCATTCTTGCATAATCAATGCTTGCAGTTTCTCCGAATTTGTGGATTTTTGTTTGTCCACCCGCCTCTTGAGGATTGACCACAAGTTTTCAATGTGATTAAGGTCTGGGGAGTTTCCTGGCCATGGACACAAAATATCGATGTTTTGTTCCCCAAGCCACTTAGTTATCACTTTTGCCTTATGGCAAGGTGCTCCATGATGCTGGAAAAGGCATTGTTCGTCACCAAACTGTTCCTGGATGGTTGGGAGAAGTTGCTCTCGAAGGATGTGTTGGTACCATTCTTTATTCATGGCTGTGTTCTTAAGCAAAATTGTGAGTGAGCCCACTCCCTTGGCTGAGAAGCAACCCCACACATGAATTGGTCTCAGGATGCTTTACTGTTGGCATGACACAGGACTGATGGTAGCGCTCACCTTGTCTTCTCCGGACAAGCTTTTTTCTGGATGCCCCAAACAATCGGAAAAGGGATTCATCAGAGAAAATTACTTTACCCCAGTCCTCAGCAGTCCAATCCCTGTACCTTTTGCAGAATATCAGTCTGTCCCTGCTGTTTTTCCTGGAGAGAAGTGGCTTCTTTGCTGCCCTTCTTGACACCAGGCCATCCTCCAAAAGTCTTCGCCTCACTGTGCATGCAGATGCACTCACACATGCCTGTTGCCATTCCTGAGCAAGCTCTGTACTGGTGGTGCCCCGATCCCACAGCTGAATCAACTTTAGGAGACAGTCCTGGCGCTTGCTGGACTTTCTTGGGCGCCCTGAAGCCTTCTTCACAACAGTTGAACCTCTCTCCTTGAAGTTCTTTATGATCCGATAAATGGTTGATTTAGGTGCAAACTTACTGGCAGCAATATCCTTGCCTGTGAAGCCCTTTTTGTGCAAAGCAATGATGACGGCACGTGTTTCCTTGCAGGTAACCATGGCTGACAGAGGAAGAACAATGATTCCAAGCACCACCCTCCTTTTGAAGCTTCCAGTCTGTTATTCGAACTCAATCAGCATGACAGAGTGATCTCCAGCCTTGTCCTCGTCAACACACACACCTGTGTTAACGAGAGAATCACTGACATGATGTCAGCTGGTCCTTTTGTGGCAGGGCTGAAATGCAGTGGCATTTTTGGGGGAGGGGATTCAGTTCATTTTCATGGCAAAGAGGGACTTTGCAATTAATTGCAATTCATCTGATCACTCTTCATGACATTCTGGAATATATGCAAATTACCATCATACAAACGGAGGCAGCAGACCTTGTGAAAATTAATATTTGTGTCATTCTCAAAACTTTTGGCCATGACTGTACAGTTATTACATAGAGAGTTATCACATAGAGAGTTATCATATAGAGAGTTATTATATAGACAGTTATCACATAGACAGTTATCATATAGAGCGGGGAAGAGAGAGCAGGCAGCAGTAGAAGCATGTCCGACTTGAGCGCTACAGGACTAATTGATAATAAGGTGTTGTGTTGCTCTTTGTCTCTCTCTCTCTCTCTGCCTTTATCCGTGACTCAGTCTGTGTGTCTGTCTCAGTGTCAGTCCACCTGTGTGTATTTCCATCTGCTCTCTGTCTCCCCAATCTGGTACCTCTCTTCTAATCTAATGCTCCAATGCTCTTCTCCTCCCTCTCCACTCCTCTGGTACCTCGCCTTCTCTCCTCTCATTTGTGCTCAACCCCTCCTCATGTTTTCAACGCGCTCTACCTACCTCAGCAGAAAGCCTATTCTTGTTCACTCACTTTGTCAGCATTCCCCCCTCCCTTTCTTCCACCCTCCTTTTGTCCCCCCTCCCTTCCCCCCGGACATACAGGGACGTTCTGTCTTTCCAGCTTACCTCCCTGGACTTTGTTGCTCCACTTTGTACTTTGCATGTTGCTATCTTGTTTCAAATACTTGTGGTAAATACAGAGTGTGGAAATTACGAAACGGTTTCAATTCAGTTAAAAGATATAGAATAGTACAACAAATAAAATAACATTTTATTGGTCACATACACATGGTTAGCAGATGTTATTTCAGGTGTAGAGAAATGCTTGTGCTTCTAGCTCCGACAGTGCAGTAATATCTAACAAGTAATATCTAACAATCACACAACATATACCCAATACACACAAATCTAGTAAAGGAATGGAATTAAGAATACAAAAATATATGGACAAGCGGCATAGAATAAGATACAGTAGGAGACAGTATATAGATATAAGATGGGCAATGCAAGATATGTAGACATTATTAAAGTGACTAGTGTTCCATTTATTAAGTGGCCAGTGATATCAAGTCTATGAATATAGGAAGCAGCCTCTATGTGCTAGTGATGGCTGTTTAACAGTCTGATGGCCTTGAGATAGAAGCTGTTTTTCAGTCTCTCGGTCCCAGCTTTGATGCACCTGTACTGACCTCACCTTCTGGATGATAGCGGGGTGAACAGGCAGTGGCTCGGGTGGTTGTTGTCCTTGATGATCTTTTTGGCCTTCCTGTGACATTAGGTGCTGTAGGTGTCCTGGAGGGCAGGTAGTTTGCCCCCAGTGGTGCGTTGGGCAGACTGCACCACCCTCTGGAGAGCCCTACGGTTGCGGGCGGTGCAGTTTCCGTACCAAGCGGTGATACAGCCCAACAGGATGCTCTCGATTGTGCATCTGTAAAGGTTTGTGAGGGTTTTAGGTGACAGGCCAAATTTATTCAGCCTCCTGAGGTTGCTGTTGCGCCTTCTTCACCACACTGTCTGTGTGGGTGGACCATTTCAGTTTGTCAGTGATGTGTACGCCGAGGAACTTGAAGCTTTCCACCTTCTCCACTGCAGTCCTGCCGATGTGGATAGGGGGGTGCTCCCTCTGCTGTTTCCTGAAGTCTACTATCGTCTCCTTTGTTTTGTTGATGTTGAGTGAGAGGTGATTTTCCTGGCACCACACTCCCAGAGCCCTCACCTCCTCCCTGTAGGCTGTCTCGTCATTGTAGGCAATCAAGCCTACTACTGATGTGTCATCTGCAAACTTGATGATTGAGTTGGAGACATGCGTGGCCATGCAGTCATGGGTGAACAGCAAGTATAGGAGGGGACTGAGCACGCAACGCACCCTTGTGGGGCCCCAGTGTTGAGGATCAGCGAAGTGGAGGTGTTGTTTACTACCTTCACCACCTGGGGGCGGCCGGTCAGGAAGTCCAGGATGCAGTTGCACAGGGCGGGGTTCAGTCCCAGGGACTCAAGCTTAATTATGAGCTTGGAGGGTACTATGGCATGTCGCGAGATATGTTAATTTTGTTTATCATGTATAGCTTTTATGACCAATTCATTTTCAAACTAAAACGTGAATGGAAAAACGTGAATGGAAATAGGCCATGAGTCTTTCTGAACTGTTATTTGGGGAAAGTGGTGTTATAACATGCTGTTACTAAGAGAGGCTGTCTCACTGACTGACTGCAATGTGTACACCTCCACCTGCTGGACAGACTATGTTACTGCTACTGATACTGCATGTCACTACCTCATGTTTTATTTTCTTTGGCCAAAAGAGTTGTTGCTGTGTGAAAGAGAAGAGGCTTTATTCTGTGTGAGGGTGTTAGTTAGTCTACATGGAGAGTTCTACCTGTACTGCCTCTACTCAAGGCCTCTCTCTCTCTCTCAAATTCAAGCTGATTCATTGGCATAGAAAACATTGCGTCAATATTGCCCAAGCAATAAAATAAAACAATGAAGAATAATTATATAACATGATAGTAAATATTAATAAAAATAAATGAATAAATAATAGAAATAACAACAAGAAAATGGTAACAGTCAATTGTAGAAATAGAAAAATGATTAATAAATAATAAAAAGGCAAAACATGGAAAATTAACTAATAGCAATGGAAATATTATGATGATGGTTCCACTATGTATTACTAGTGAGTTATATACAATGGAAATACTATGATGATGGTTCCACTATGTATTACTAGTGAGTTATATACAATGGAAATATTATGATGATGGTTCCACTATGTATTACTAGTGAGTTATATACAATGGAAATATTATGATGATGGTTCCACTATGTATTACTAGTGAGTTATATACAATGGAAATACTATGATGATGGTTCCACTATGTATTACTGTCAGTTATATACAATGGAAATACTATGATGATGGTTCCACTATGTATTACTGTCAGTTATATACGATGTAAATACTATGATGATGGTTCCACTATGTATTACTAGTGAGTTATATACAATGGAAATACTATGATGATGGTTCCACTAGGTATTACTAGTGAGTTTTATACAATGGAAATACTATGATGATGGTTCCACTATGTATTACTAGTAAGTTATATACAATGGAAATACTATGATGATGGTTCCACTATGTATTACTGCCAGTTATATACAATGGAAATACTATGATGATGGTTCCACTATGTATTAATGCCAGTTATATACAATGGAAATACTATAATGATGGTTCCACTATGTATTACTAGTACGTTACAGTGAGGGAAAAAAATATTTGATTCCCTGCTGATTTTGTACATTTGCCCACTGACAAAGAAATGATCAGCCTATAATTTTAATGGTAGGTTTATTTGAACAGTGAGAGACAGAATAACAACAAAAGAATCCAGAAAAATGCACGTGAAAAATGTTATAAATTGATTTACATTTTAATGAGGGAAATAATGATTTGACCCCTCTGCAAAACATGACTTAGTACTTGGTGGCAAAACCCTTGTTGGCAATCACAGAGGTCAGACGTTTCTTGTTGTTGGCCACCAGGTTTGCACACATCTCAGGAGGGATTTTGTCCCACTCCTCTTTGCAGATCTTCTCCAAGTCATTAAGGTTTCGAGGCTGACGTTTGGCAACTCGAACCTTCAGCTCCCTCCACAGATTTTCTATGGGATTAAGGTCTGGAGACTGGCTAGGCCACTCAAGGATCTTAATGTGCTTCTTCTTGAGCCACTCCTTTGTTGCCTTGGCCGTGTGTTTTGGGTCATTGTCATGCTGGAATACCCATCCACGACCCATTTTCAATGCCCTGGCTGAGGGAAGGAGGTTCTCACCCAAGATTTGACGGTACATGGCCCCATCCATTGTCCCTTTGATGCGGTGAAGTTGTCCTGTCCCCTTAGCAGAAAAACACCCCCAAAGCATAATGTTTCCACCTCCATGTTTGACGGTGGGGATGGTGTTCTTGGGGTCATAGGCAGCATTCCTCCTCCAAACACGGTGAGTTGAGTTGATGCCAAAGAGCTCCATTTTGGTCTCATCTGACCACAACACTTTTGCCCAGTTGTCCTCTGAATCATTCAGATGTTCATTGACAAACTTCAGACGGGCATGTATATGTGCTTTCTTGAGCAGGGGGACATTGCGGGCGCTGCAGGATTTCAGTCCTTCACGGCGTAGTGTGTTACCAATTGTTTTCTTGGTGACTATGGTCCCAGCTGCCTTGAACTCATTGACAAGATCCTCCCGTGTAGTTCTGGGCTGATTCCTCACCGTTCTCATGATCATTGCAACTCCACGAGGTGAGATCTTGCATGGAGCCTCAGGCCGAGGGAGATTGACAGTTCTTTTGTGTTTCTTCCATTTGCGAATAATCGCACCAACTGTTGTCACCTTCTCACCAAGCTGCTTGGCGATGGTCTTGTAGCCCATTCCAGCCTTGTGTAGGTCTACAATCTTGTCCCTGACATCCTTGGAGAGCTCTTTGGTCTTGGCCATGGTGGAGCGTTTGGAATCTGATTGATTGATTGCTTCTGTGGACAGGTGTCTTTTATACAGGTAACAAACTGAGATTAGGAGCACCCCCTTTAAGAGTGTGCTCCTAATCTCAGTTTGTTACCTGTATAAAAGACACCTGGGGGCCAGAAATCTTTCTGATTGAGAGGGGGTCAAATACTTATTTCCCTCATTAAAATGCAAATCACTTTATAACATTTTTCACATGCGTTTTTCTGGATTTTTTTGTTGTTATTCTGTCTCTCACTGTTCAAATAAACCTACCATTAAAATGATGGACTGATCATTTCTTTTTCAGTGGGCAAACGTACAAAATCAGCAGGGGATCAAATACTTTTTTCCCCTCACTGTATGTACAATGGAAATACTATGATGATGGTTCCACTATGTATTACTAGTGAGTTATATACAATGGAAATACTATGATGATGGTTCCACTATGTATTACTAGTGAGTTATATACAATGGAAATACTATGATGATGGTTCCACTATGTATTACTGTCAGTTATATACAATGGAAATACTATGATGATGGTTCCACTATGTATTACTAGTAAGTTATATACAATGGAAATACTTCAGGGAATTAATGGTCATGGGATGGCCCTCAGGCTATGGCAGTCATATACATACAACCATCTATATGAATGTCATCCCCTTCTAGGATCCTGTGTCTCTCCCAGTATTATATGACTGTATTCATCTGATCTCAGTGTTGTGTGGTTGGCAGCTAGGTCTTTCAGGTGATCTTTCAAAGCTCTGGTATTAGACATGGTGAATGTTGCGTTGATTGTTGTTAAAGGCTCATGTTTCTTCTGAGAGGAAGAAAAGGAATTAAAGGTTTTGTGACTTGTGTCTGCACTGAAGGTAGCCTACAGTAGTCTTCAGAACAACACAGTGGCCCAAGCTTTGGATAATTGTTCAAATCGGAAAATGATCTAATTCAACTTGAGTTTGAGTGTTTGACAATAAAGAGTTCTCAGCAAAGCGAACCACAGGTTTTGTACTGCTTAGATTCACAGAGCAGAGAAGTGAAAATTGGAATATTCTAAGACACCAAGGTCGGGCCCCTCAGATAGCATATAAACACGACATAAGCCATGATTGTTTTTTTTCAATAACAGGATATTTGATTTAAAACTGCTACGGTGATTAAACATGATTGATTATGTTGAAGTAGTGTTGGTCTCTAGCATTATATTGATTACATTATTATTTTCTGCAAGAAAAAGAAAATCTCTATCTAGTGCTCAGTGTGCTCCTTTTGCACAAGAATGGATATAGTGGATAAAGAAAGGACTCTTATAAGAATCCCATCTACAGTATGTGACGTCAAGTGTTTTGGTTACTGTGTTTTTCTGCATACATATCCATGTGTCTTCTATGCAGAACCGCATATGCAGAACCTTTTCTTAAGGAACTGAGTCGGAGTCTCAAATTACTGTTGAAAGTTAGAAAAGTGGAATACACAGGGTGCAATTTCTACATTTGGTACTGCATCAGCCATCATCAGATGTCCACTTGTTATGTCAGTCACTGACAGTCACTCAATTATCCCGTGTCAGCTGACATGTTTTAGATTGTTAGGTAAAGTAGTCTAGCCAGCTATCTAAGCCTTGTAGTAATCGTCACCAAATTACTGACCGGGTACGAAGGGCATGTACCCAGGAGCCCTCACCTCCAGGGGGCCCTCATTGATTTTGTGTTAGTGATATCCGGGGTCTTTGGGATGTCCCTACCCTAACCTTAACCCCTATCCTTACCTTAACCGTTTTAAATTTAAACTTCAATGGGATGACACCAGAGTTGGAACGTCCCAAGGATCCCGTTTAGACTTTTCCATATATTTTTTTAGTCACTCTCCCACAGATATCATATGAACATTCCATAATGTGTAGAATTGCAGGAAATTCTGAAACACTGCAAAGTAAATTATCCAGGGAAGGGGGGAGGCACTACAATGTTTTTCTAGCAGGGGGCAACCAAATCTTCCTTAGGGCCCCCAAAAGGCTAGAGGTGCTTCGGCTCTATGGATATCAATACGGAGGGAGAGGGGAAAGAAGGGGAGTGGGGGTGAAAAAGCTGTGGTCTGGATCGAGACTGACAAAATGTTGAGAGGAGAAAGGGAGGGAAGGGTGGAGAGAGGCTACTGCCTGCCACTGTGCCATTGTTATTGAGCTATATTTGGCAGTGGTGTGTATCAGTCTGGCATAGGGGGAGTCAGTCTTCCTCTGGTGTGTGTGTGGGTCAGCTGGGAATGAGAAGAGATGGGGGGATTGAAGGATGGTGAAGGTGAGTGTACAGCACGTTGGGTTTCAGACTGACTGAGGAGGGGCCGAGGGGCAGATCTATTTTTACCCATGACAGGTTTAGCTGACAGTGAGCCAATACGATGAGGGAATCAATGTCTTCTACTATAGATGTGATGCTCTTCCCAGGTATCTTGCAGAAAGTGTTGAGATATTTGAATGGCTTAACTTGATACTTACCCTGGTAATCCTGTTCATGTCTCCAAAGTCATTGCTGAGATAAGATAAGATAGTACTTTATTAATCCCCCATAGGGGAAACGTTTTTACACCAACCAATAGAAAACACACCAATAAATACACAAGAAAATGGAACAACGGACACACCATCTATGCACCGTCACACCATCTATGCACCGTCACACCATCTATGCACCGTCACACCATCTATGCACCGTCACACCATCTATGCACCGTCATACCATCTATGCGCCGTCATACCATCTATGCGCCGTCATACCATCTATGCACCGTCATACCATCTATGCACCGTCACACCATCTATGCACCGTCATACCATCTATGCGCCGTCACACCATCTATGCGCCATCACACCATCTATGCACCGTCATACCATCTATGCGCTGTCACATCATCTACACCATCTATGCACCATCATACCATCTATGTACCGTCACACCATCTATGCGCTGTCACATCATCTATGCGCCGTCACACCATCTATGCACCGTCACCCCATCTATGCACCGTCACACCATCTATGCACCATCATACCATCTATGCACCATCAAAAAGCAGCACATTGTGTGGTGACTGACTGTTGGTGGGTGATATGAACCTGATAATACTGTTTAGATGGGAAGATAAAGCATGGTGTGGCAGCATCTCACTCTATATGCTGCAAGGTTTGCCTTGGTTCACTTCAGTAAATAAACAGAGGAACATTAGTAGATGTGCTGTATGTTGTTGCATTCTTCACCTCACATGCACGCTCCTCAGACACGACAGCATTGGAAAGCACTACAGGAACTGAACATGAACTGGAACTGCCAGTCATAGCTACGCAGGTCACATGGGGCAAGGGCAAGGCCAGACAGGTCACATGGGTCTACGGCAAGGCCAGACAGGTCACATGGGTCCAGGGCCAAGCCAGACAGGTTATCAACTCTCAACTCAGTGACACAATGGGCTACTTTGAGAGCTTGGATTTGCCCTTAGTAGGTGTTTTTAGATAAAGTAGCAAGTTATTTTGACTGATATCGTCTTGGTTGATGAAAACATGGAGTCTTTGCAGAATTTCTTTGCAAACCTTCTGCTCTCTCTCTCTCTCTCTCTCTCTCTCTCTCCCTAGGGTTCAGCTGATTCCTACACTAGTAGACCCTCAGATTCCGACGTGTCCCTGGAGGACGACCCGGAGGCGTCTCGGCTTGAAGCCGAGCGCCAGGCCCAACTGCAGCTGGAGAGAGCCAAGGTAGATAACCTGGCTTCTAACCCCTAGTCAGTTGGAGAGAACCAACGCGCTAGAAATTTAAAGGCAATGTTCCCGCGTTCGCGGAGACTGCATTCACGGTAAACACTACATACTCAGCTCAATCTGGATTTTACATTTACATTTAAATCCCCGCTATGGTGCTGATCATCAGCACTATGAATTTAATCGAGCCCTTGGTCAGGAATAAGTCTGGTTTGAAGTCGAGTGCCAGACCCAACTGCAGCTGAGAGAGAGGACCAAAGAAGGCAACTCTCCTTCACCCGATAGTCAGGCCTAGAGAGCCAAAGAAGGCAACCTCTCCTTTACCCAATAGTCAGGCCTAGAGAGCCAAAGAAGGCAACCTCTCCTTTACCCGATAGTCAGGCCTAGAGAGCCAATGAAGGCAACCTCTCCTTTACCCGATAGTCAGGCCTAGAGAGCCAAAGGCAACCTCTCCTTCACCTGATAGTCAGGCCTAGAGAGCCAAAGAAGACAACCTCTCCTTCACCCGATAGTCAGGCCTAGAGAGCCAAAGAGGGGCAACGTCTCCTTCACCCGATAGTCAGGCCTAGAGAGCCAGGGTTAGTAGAGTCAGGAGTTTAGTTAGTTAATTAGCTTGAAGCCAAGCACCAGACCCAACTGCAGCTGGAGAGAGCCAAGGTAAACTTTAGTCAGTAGTTTACTGCAGATGGAGAGAGGTGAGCAACACTTCTTCAAACTCTTTACTCCCCTACAACTATTCCTCAGGTCGAACAGATGTAGGATCTTAATTTGAGCCAGTTTGCTATACCAGGAAAATAATCCTCCAGCAACAGGAACTGTAAATTATTATGTGGATTATAATGAGTGTTGGACATTTTAAATGGGAAATTACTAACTTTAGAAGCCTTTTAAAACCTTGAATACACTACAAGTTTGCGCCGGATAATTCTCCGCAACAAAAGAGTGATCAAATTAAAACCCTGCATCTGTAAATGTGAACGTGTTCTCAGGAAATTTGAATATAAAAAATAAAGCAGTGTTTAGTCAGGTCCAGAGAGCCAAGGAGAGACCCCCATAGGATGGGATATTGTCAGGTCACTGCATCCTTTCGTAAACACTGTTTTATGTATCTCTCTTTCCTCCCCAGTCAAAACCTGTAGCATTTGCAGTGAAGACCAACGTGAGTTACTGTGGTGCTCTAGATGCGGACTGTCCTGTCCAAGGTGCTGCTATCAACTTTGAAACCAAAGACTTTCTACACATAAAAGAGGTGAGAGGGGTTCAGTAGGCGTCATTATCAACAATCACTATCACGTCATCACCATCGCCACTAGAATGACATTTCTTTAGTTGTTACAGTTATCTTAAACAGTAGCTATTGTAACCCAGTCCTTACACATTCACAATATGTATGGGCATGACAACCACAGGCATCTTTATCACAGCGGTTACTAAGAATTTTCCACATTAACCACTGCTGCCATACCGGCTCCGACGCTCGTCTTATGTGGCAGGGCTTGCAAACTATTACAGACTACAAAGAGAAGCACAGCCGCGAGCTGCCCAGTGACACGAGCCTACCAGACGAGCTAAATCACTTCTATGCTTGCTTCGAGGCAAGCAACACTGAGGCATGCATGAGAGCATCAGCTGTTCCGGACGACTGTGTGATCACTCTCTCCTTAGCCGACGTGAGTAAGACCTTTAAACAGGTCAACATACACAAGGCTGTGGGGCCAGACGGATTACCAGGACGTGTGCTCCGGGCATGTGCTGACCAACTGACAGGTGTCTTCACAAACATTTTCAACATGTCCCTGATTGAGTCTGTAATACCAACATGTTTCAAGCAGACCACCATAGTCCCTGTGCCCAAGAACACAAAGGCAACCTGCCTAAATGACTACAGACCCGTAGCACTCACGTCCGTAGCCATGAAGTGCTTTGAAAGGCTGGTAATGGCTCACATCAACACCATTATCCCAGAAACCCTAGACCCACTCCAATTTGCATACCGCCCAAACAGATCCACAGATGATGCAATCTCTATTGCACTCCACACTGCCCTTTCCCACCTGGACAAAAGGAACACTTATGTGAGAATGCTATTCATTGACTACAGCTCAGCGTTCAACACCATAGTACCCTCAAAGCTCATCACTAAGCTAAGGATCCTGGGACTAAACACCTCCCTCTGCAACTGGATCCTGGACTTCCTGACGGGCCGCCCCCCTGGTGGTGAGGGTAGGTAGCAACACATCTGCCACGCTGATCCTCAACACTGGAGCCCCCCAGGGGTGCGTGCTCAGTCCCCTCCTGTACTCCCTGTTCACCCACGACTGCATGGCCAGGCACGACTCCAACACCATCATTAAGTTTGCAGACGAAACAACAGTGGTAGGCCTGATCACCAACAACGACGAGACAGCCTATAGGGAGGAGGTCAGAGACCTGGCCGGGTGGTGCCAGAATAACAACCTATCCCTCAACATAACCAAGACTAAGGAGATGATTGTGGACTACTGGAAAAGGAGGACTGAGCATGCCCCCATTCTCATCGACAGGGCTGTAGTGGAGCAAGTTGAGCACTTCAAGTTCCTTGGTGTCCACACCACCATCAAACTAGAATGGTACAAACACACCAAGACAGTCGTGAAGAGGGCACGACAAAGCCTATTTCCCCTCAGGAAACTAAAACGATTTGGCATGGGTCCTGAGATCCTCAAAAGGTTCTACAGCTGCAACATCGAGAGCATCCTGACTGGTTGCATCACTGCCTGGTGCGGCAATTGCTCAGCCTCTGACCGCAAGGCACTACAGAGGGTAGTGCGTACGGCCCAGTACATTACCGGGGCTAAGCTGCCTGCCATCCAGGACCTCTACACCAGGCGGTGTCAGAGGAAGGCCTTAAAAATTGTTGAAGACCCCAGCCACCCCAGTCATAGACTGTTCTCTCTACTACCGCATGGCAAGCGGTACCAGAGTGCCAAGTCTAGGACAAAAAGGCTTCTCAACAGTTTTTACCCCCAAGCCATACGACTCCTGAACAGGTAATCAAATGGCTACCCGGACTATTTGCATTGCATCTGTCTTTTTACTGGTGTTTTTATTTCTTTACTTACCTATTGTTCACCTCTAACCTTTTTTGCACTATTGGTTAGAGCCTGTAAGTAAGCATTTCACTGAAGGGTCTACACCTGTTGTATTCGGCGCACATGACAAATTAACTTTGATTTGATTTGATACAGCAGTGACAACAGTTTCATTTTGACTTGACTGGAATCCATTTTTGTCTCTTTGCAGAAATACAGCAATGACTGGTGGATCGGTCGGCTGGTGAAGGAAGGGGCAGACATAACCTTCATCCCCAGCCCGGTGAAACTGGAGGCCATGCGGATCAAACAGGAACAGAAACAGGCCCAGAGGTCAGGGTTCATTGTCTCATATATCCCCCTGCTATATCCAGAGTCTCTTTCTCAGTAGTCTTCCCTCTATTCCTTGTGTAGTCTTCTACAATCCTCTCCCTGCCTCCTCAGAACTTCAACAAGGACTTGTAAACGATTCCTTGAGTATCATAAGGAAGCAAGGGGAGGATTCAAGGAGATGATTCAAGGAGAGGTAACGTACTTGTATGGTCCTTGAATCCTCGTCTTGCTCATCTGCACAATGTTGTTGTCCTACAGGAAAGCGGCAAACTCATCGTCGGGCTGGAGATCCACACCACCTAGTGCAGGTGAGTGACTGCTGTTGGGTGACTGACCTCCCCCTTCTCCCTCATACCAGAATCAATTGCTTTTCAATATGTAGCAAAGCATGTTTATACATTATCAATCAATCAATCGCATTTATTGTATAGAGCTCTTTTTACATCAGCAGTTGTCACAAAGTGCTTTCCAGACACCCAGCCTAAAACCCAGAGGAATCAACCAAATGCACAGCATCCAGAGTTGAGGTCAACTACATTTCAATTGAGTCAATTCAGGAAGGATGCTGAAAATCTGATTCCAACCCTGACAGTGTTGTTGCATTTTACTGGATGAATACGAAATAGCTTGGAAAGTTGCTACATGATATCTTCAGGCACTACACAATCTGCTCTCCATAGATAGACTTTCATATTAGCTTTCATGCTAAATGTGTTTTCTCTTGTTTTTACAAGCCAAACAGAAGCAAAAGCAGGTACGTTGGTAATGCAGATTATTCTACTATGTATCAGAGCTAGAATTAAGAATGGATGTGTAATAAAATACTCTCTACTCCGAACTGTTTTGCTCTTATTTGATGACACTGGTAGATTGTAATCTTTACGCTTAGGGCCCAGAGTTATCCCTAACTATATTATCTGACCAGGGCCTTAGTAAAAACATAGTAAAACTCAGGGTTCTAGTTATGCTTCAAAGTGTGTTGGCCCATTCCAAGCCCAGTGTGTGTTGGCCCATTCCAAGTCCAGTGTGTGTTGGCCAATTCCAAGCCCAGTGTGTGTTGGCCCATTCCAAGCCCAGTGTGTGTTGGCCCATTCCAAGCCCAGTGTGTGTTGGCCCGTTCCAAGCCCAGTGTGTGTTGGCTCGTTCCAAGCCCAGTATGTGTTGGCCCATGTGTTGGCCCGTTCCAAGCCCAGTGTGTGTTGGCCCGTTCCAAGCCCAGTGTGCGTTGGCTCGTTCCAAGCCCAGTCTGCGTTGGCTCGTTCCAAGCCCAGTATGTGTTGGCTCGTTCCAAGCCCAGTATGTGTTGGCCCGTTCCAAGCCCAGTATGTGTTGGCCCGTTCCATGCCCAGTGTGTGTTAGCCCGTTCCAAGCCCAGTGTGTGTCTCCCCTGCAGACAGAGCATCTCCCACCCTATGATGTTGTTCCTTCCATGAGGCCGGTGGTGTTGGTGGGGCCCTCACTGAAAGGCTATGAGGTGAGAGGCTGGTCGATACGCACACACACGCACCACACCTTTCTTGGCCCATTAAGTTTGCCATAGATTTTTATTTTATTTAACTAGGCTAGTCAGTTAAGAACAAATTCTTATTTACAATGACAGCCTACACCGGCCAAACCCGGATGGCGCTGGGCCAATTTTGCGCCGACCTATGGGACTCCGAATCACGGCCAGTTGTGATACAGCCTGGATTTGAACCAGGGTGTCTGTAGTGACGCCTCAAACATTGCGATGCAGTGCCTTAAACCACTGCCCACTCACAATCCCATAGAGAGTAGATGATGTGTAGGTTATGTCAGGAATGGGATATAAGATGATACTGTCATCAATGTGACTGTATTGAGAACAAACAAATCTGCACAACGATAAGGCTTATCATTTCATCAAATCTCTCCGTGCTTCAACATTTTCTCTCTCTCTCCTGTGTGGATGCAGAGACTGAGACTTGAGACTTGTTTTGTGTGTCTATGAAATATTTATGCATTTCTCTGGTGAAATGTGTTATGTGGATGCTCCAGAGGCATACATCAGCCTCTCTCTCTCTGTCTCTCTCTCTTACTCTCTCTCACTCTCACTCAGCTCTCTCTCTCTCCCAGAGACAGCAGGAGAGCAGAAGCAGGAGGAGTGCTTGGTTGTATCTCCTATTTCACAAGACATTCACAAGACATCCATTTTCCATCTCTCTCTAAGCTCCACTGCCAGTCAGACTAACATCTCTCTCTAAGCTCCACAGCCAGTCAGACTAACATCTCTCTCTAAGCTCCACAGCCAGTCAGACTAACATCTCTCTCTAAGCTCCACAGCCAGTCAGACTAACATCTCTCTCTAAGCTCCACAGCCAGTCAGACTAACATCTCTCTCTAAGCTCCACAGCCAGTCAGACTAACATCTCTCTCTAAGCTCCACAGCCAGTCAGACTAACATCTCTCTCTAAGCTCCACAGCCAGTCAGACTAACATCTCTCTCTAAGCTCCACAGCCAGTCAGACTAACACCTCTCTCTAAGCTCCACAGCCAGTCAGACTAACATCTCTCTCTAAGCTCCACAGCCAGTCAGACTAACATCTCTCTCTAAGCTCCACAGCCAGTCAGACTAACATCTCTCTCTAAGCTCCACAGCCAGTCAGACTAACATCTCTCTCTAAGCTCCACAGCCAGTCAGACTAACATCTCTCTCTAAGCTCCACTGCCAGTCAGACTAACATCTCTCTCTAAGCTCCACAGCCAGTCAGACTAACATCTCTCTCTAAGCTCCACAGCCAGTCAGACTAACACCTCTCTCTAAGCTCCACAGCCAGTCAGACTAACATCTCTCTCTAAGCTCCACAGCCAGTCAGACTAACATCTCTCTCTAAGCTCCACAGCCAGTCAGACTAACACCTCTCTCTAAGCTCCACAGCCAGTCAGACTAACATCTCTCCCTAAGCTCCACAGCCAGTCAGACTAACATCTCTCTCTAAGCTCCACAGCCAGTCAGACTAACACCTCTCTCTAAGCTCCACAGCCAGTCAGACTAACATCTCTCTCTAAGCTCCACAGCCAGTCAGACTAACATCTCTCTCTAAGCTCCACAGCCAGTCAGACTAACACCTCTCTCTAAGCTCCACAGCCAGTCAGACTAACACCTCTCTCTAAGCTCCACAGCCAGTCAGACTAACATCTCTCTCTAAGCTCCACAGCCAGTCAGACTAACATCTCTCTCTAAGCTCCACAGCCAGTCAGACTAACATCTCTCTCTAAGCTCCACAGCCAGTCAGACTAACATCTCTCTCTAAGCTCCACAGCCAGTCAGACTAACATCTCTCTCTAAGCTCCACAGCCAGTCAGACTAACATCTCTCTCTAAGCTCCACAGCCAGTCAGACTAACATCTCTCTCTAAGCTCCACAGCCAGTCAGACTAACATCTCTCTCTAAGCTCCACAGCCAGTCAGACTAACATCTCTCTCTAGCTCCACAGCCAGTCAGACTAACATCTCTCTCTAAGCTCCACAGCCAGTCAGACTAACATCTCTCTCTAAGCTCCACAGCCAGTCAGACTAACACCTCTCTCTAAGCTCCACAGCCAGTCAGACTAACATCTCTCTCTAAGCTCCACAGCCAGTCAGACTAACATCTCTCTCTAAGCTCCACAGCCAGTCAGACTAACACCTCTCTCTAAGCTCCACAGCCAGTCAGACTAACATCTCTCCCTAAGCTCCACAGCCAGTCAGACTAACATCTCTCTCTAAGCTCCACAGCCAGTCAGACTAACACCTCTCTCTAAGCTCCACAGCCAGTCAGACTAACATCTCTCTCTAAGCTCCACAGCCAGTCAGACTAACATCTCTCTCTAAGCTCCACAGCCAGTCAGACTAACACCTCTCTCTAAGCTCCACAGCCAGTCAGACTAACACCTCTCTCTAAGCTCCACAGCCAGTCAGACTAACATCTCTCTCTAAGCTCCACAGCCAGTCAGACTAACATCTCTCTCTAAGCTCCACAGCCAGTCAGACTAACATCTCTCTCTAAGCTCCACAGCCAGTCAGACTAACATCTCTCTCTAAGCTCCACAGCCAGTCAGACTAACATCTCTCTCTAAGCTCCACAGCCAGTCAGACTAACATCTCTCTCTAAGCTCCACAGCCAGTCAGACTAACATCTCGCTTTTATTTTTTTTATTTAACCTTTATTTAACCAGGAAGGGCTCATTGAGATTTGAAATCTCTTTTTCAAGAGCGTCCTGGCCAAGATAGGCAGCACCAAGTCATTACAAAATTACAGACAAACAACATAAAAAACTACAAGTAATCTAGTAAAAACCATAGAATTCACAAGAGTATAACAAAATCATAAAACAGCAATTTAAAAACATTGACAGGTCAGGGAATCACTCTCAAGATCCTTCATCAGTGATTTAAAAATACCAATCGGGACAAGTTCTTCCATTTTAAAAGTATTTTGTAAGGCGTTCCAAGACGATAAGTACATAAAAGTACATAAAAGCCCTTTTACCAAATTCAGTTCGAACATTTGTAACAGTTAGCAGGATAAAGTCCTACGAATGAAGAGTGTCCACCACATTTCTGAACAATAAAAATGCCCAAATATAAAGGTAGTAAACCCAAAATGGCTTTGTAAATAAAAGTATACCAGTGACTGAGCCTACGAGTGACTAGAGAAGGCCAGCCAACCCTGGTATACAAAGTGCTGTGGTGCGTAAGGGTTTTGCAGTTTAAAATAAATCTCAAAGCGCCATGGTAAAGGGTGTCAATTGATCTCAAACAGTGAGCAGAAGCATTCATATATAAAATATCCCCATAAAGGCAGAAATGTAGCTGATACTAGCCTCCTTCTGGCTTCAAAAGAAAAACAGTCCTTATTCCTAAAATAAAATCCCAATTTCAGCATCTGAATTTTTTTGTAAATTGTTGAATAAGCAATTTAAAAGAGAGGCCGTCATCAATAAAAATTCCAAGATATTTATATGAGGTTACAGTCTCAATCTCATTTGCCCTGATGGGTAATAGGTGAAAGGTTCAGAGGTCTATTTCTTGCTTTAGAAAACACCATTAGTTTAGTTTTGTCAGTATTCAGGATAAGCTTCAATTGACACAAGGTATGTTGAACAGTTTAAAAAGCGGTTTGCAAGTTCTAGAAAGCTTTTGTAAGAGACAAGGCACAGCCAGTATCTAAACTCCACTGCCACAGCCAGTCAGACTAACATCTGTCTCTAAGCTCCACAGCCAGTCAGACTAACATGTCTCTCTAAGCTCCACAGCCAGTCAGACTAACATCTCTCTCTAAGCTCCACAGCCAGTCAGACAAACATCTCTCTCTAAGCTCCACAGCCAGTCAGACTAACATCTCTCTCTAAGCTCCACAGCCAGTCAGACTAACATCTCTCTCTAAGCTCCACAGCCAGTCAGACTAACATCTCTCTCTAAGCTCCACTGCCAGTCAGACTAACATCCCTCTCTAAGCTCCACAGCCAGTCAGACTAACATCCCTCTCTAAGCTCCACAGCCAGTCAGACTAACACCTCTCTCTAAGCTCCACAGCCTGTCAGACTAACATGTCTGCAGATGGAATGGAAGGAACACTCAGATCCATGTTGTCTACTTCCTAATGGTCACAAAAACAGGCCACACACGAAGTTCTGTCCTTATTTGTGTTCCTTGACTTTCTAAGTATTTCAGAGAGGGAGGAAGAGAGGTAGACAGAGTGAGAGAGTGAGTGAGTGAGTGAGTGAGTGAGTGAGTGAGTGAGAGAGAGAGAGAGAGAGAGAGAGAGAGAGAGAGAGAGAGAGAGACAGACAGACAGACAGACAGAAATATATTCAGATTCAGGGGTCAGTGTTCTCTCAGTTCCTAACCAATCATCACACTCCTCTCTGTCTCCCAGGTAACAGACATGATGCAGAAGGCCCTGTTTGACTTCCTGAAACACAGGTTTGATGGAAGGTGGGTACAGCCAGAACCACTATGTAATAAGTGTTACAACTGTTTTGTAAAAATCCTTTATGATTTTGAAGGCACTGTATCCGCTTGTCTGGTTAGAATTGTATTCTTAAATTGTCAAAAATCTATCCATCCATCTATCTAACTCTCTATGTTTTTAGAATCTCTATCACGCGGGTGACTGCTGATCTGTCATTGGCCAAAAGGTCTGTATTGAACAAGAAGGCTATCATGGAGAGATCCAACACACGCTCCAGTCTTGGTAAGTACAGGAGGACTTGTCCTCAAATCAAATCAAATTTTATTTGTCACATACACATGGTTAGCAGATGTTAATGCGAGTGTAGCGAAATGCTTGTGCTTCTAGTTCCGACCATGCAGTAGTATCTAACAAGTAATCTAACAAATTCACAACAACTACCTTATACACACAAGAGTAAAGGAATGAATACGAGTATGTACATATAAATATATGGATGAGCGATGGCTGACCGGCATAGGCAAGATGCAGTAGATGGTATGGAGTACAGTATATACACATATATATGAGATGAGTAATGTAGGATATGTAAACATTATATAAATGGCATTGTTTAAAGTGGCTAGTGATACATTATTTCATCCAATTATAATTATTAAAGTGGCTAGAGATTTGGGTCGATGACCCGAACGGCATAGGCAAGATACAGTAGATGGTTTAGAGTACAGTGTATACATTTGATATGAGTATGTCGGATACGTAAACATTATATACATAATTGTTTAAAGTGGCTAGTGATACATTTGTTACATCCAATTCCTATGTATAAAGTGGCTAGAGATTTAAGTCAGTATGTTGGCAGCAGCCACTCAATGTTAGTGATGGCTGTTTAACAGTCTGATGGCCTTGAGGTAGAAGCTGTTTTTCAGTCTCTCGGTCCCAGCTTTGATGCACCTGTACTGACCTCGCCTTTCTGGATGATAGCGGGGTGAACAGGCAGTGGCTCGGGTGGTTGTTGTCCTTGATGATCTTTGGCCTTTCTGTGACATCGGGTGGTGTAGGTGTCCTGGAGGGCAGGTAGTTTAACCCCGGTGATGCGTTGTCCTCACTACCCTCTGGAGAGCCTTACGGTTGTGGGCGGAGCAGTTGCCGTACCAGGCGGTGATACAGCCCGACAGGATGCTCTCGATTGTGCATCTGTAAAAGTTTGTGAGTGATTTTGGTGACAAGCCAAATTTCTTCAGCCTCCTGAGGTTGAAGAGGCGCTGTTGCGCCTTCTTCACCACGCTGTCTGTGTGGGTGGACCAATTCAGTTTGTCCGTGATGTGTACGCCGAGGAACTTAAAACTTTCCACCTTCTCCACTACTGTCCCCTACTGTACATTACTGTCCCCTACTTCTCCACTACTGTACATTAAAGTCCTCATCAGCTTTAATGTAGACATTTGTTTGTTTTTCATCTTCATTTAGGGTGTGTTATAACCCTCTGTCAGTCCTGAATACATGGTTTAGACTGCTACAGTGAGGGAAAAAAGTATTTGATCCCCTGCTGATTTTGTAAGTTTGCCCACTGACAAAGAAATGATCAGTCTATAATTTTAATGGTAGGTATATTTGAACAGTGAGAGACAGAATAACAACAAAACAATCCAGAAAAAAAACGCATGTGAAAAATGTTATGAATTGATTTGCATTTTAATGAAGGAAATAAGTATTTGACCCCTCTGCAAAACATGACTTAGTACTTGGTGGCAAAACCCTTGTTGGCAATCACAGAGGTCAGACGTTTCTTGTAGTTGGCCACCAGGTTTGCACACATCTCAGGAGGGATTTTGTCCCACTCCTCTTTGCAGATCTTCTCCAAGTCATTAAGGTTTCGAAGCTGACGTTTGGCAACTCGAACCTTCAGCTCCCTCCACAGTTTTCTATGGGATTAAGGTCTGGAGACTGGCTAGGCCACTCCAGGACCTTTATGTGCTTCTTCTTGAGCCACTCCTTTGTTGCCTTGGCCGTGTGTTTTGGGTTATTGTCATGCTGGAATACCCATCCACGACCCATTTTCAATGCCCTGGCTGAGGGAAGGAGGTTCTCACCCAAGATTTGATGGTACATGGCCCCATCCATCGTCCCTTTGATGCGGTGAAGTTGTCCTGTCTCCTGAGCAGAAAAACCCCCAAAGCATAATGTTTCCACCTCCATGTTTTTTTAACGATGGGGATGGTGTTCTTGGGGTCATAGGCAGCATTCCTCTTCCTCCAAACACGGCGAGTTGAGTTGATGCCAAAGAGCTCCATTTTGGTCTCATCTGACCACAACACTTTCACCCAGATGTCCTCTGAATCATTCAGATGTTCATTGGCAAACTTCAGACGGGCATGTATATGTGCTTTCTTGAGCAGGGGGGCCTTGCGGGCGCTGCAGGATTTCAGTCCTTCACGGCGTAGTGTGTTACCAATTGTTTTCTTGGAGACTATGGTCCCAGCTGCCTTGAGATCATTGACAAGATCCTCCCGTGTAGTTCTGGGCTGATTCCTCACCGTTCTCATGATCATTGCAACTCCACGAGGTGAGATCTTGCATGGAGCCCCAGGCCGAGGGAGATTGACAGTTCTTTTGTGTTTCTTCCATTTGCGAATAATCGCACCAACTGTTGTCACCTTCTCACCAAGCTGCTTGCCGATGGTCTTGTAGCCCATTCCAGCCTTGTGTAGGTAGACAATCTTGTCCCTGACGTTCTTGGAGAGCTCTTTGGTCTTGGCCATGGTGGAGCGTTTGGAATCTGATTGATTGATTGCTTCTGTGGACAGGTGTCTTTTATACAGGTAACAAACTGAGATTAGGAGCACTCCCTTTAAGAGTGTGCTCCTAATCTCAGCTCGTTACCTGTAAAAAAGACAACTGGGAGCCAGAAATCTTTCTGATTGAGAGGGGGTCAAATATTTATTTCCCTCATTAAAATGCAAATCAATTTAAAACATTTTTCACATGTGTTTTTCTGGATTTTTTTGTTGTTATTCTGTCTCTCACTGTTCAAATAAACCTACCATTAAAATTATAGATTGATCATTTCTTTGTCAGTGGGCAAACGTACAAAATCAGCAGGGGATCAAATACTTTTTTCCCTCACTGTATGTTGATAGATATACTACAGATGTAGAATCTTAATTTGATCACACTGTTGCAGAACTTTCGTGCAATAAGGAAATGTAAAACTTGTAGTGTATGATTTTTAAAAATGCTTCTGAAGTTTGTAATTTCCGCTTTGATATTTCAGAATTGATTTTCCCTTATGAAAAATTCATCAACCCCTAAAAAATGGCCATTAATTATAATCCACATAATAATTCACATTTCCTGTTGCTTTAGGATTATTTTCCTGCTGTAGCAAACTGTCTCGAATTAAGTTCCTACATCTGTATATCACTCAGGACACTACTGTACTCAGCCCGCTCTCTCTTTCTGTCTCTCTCTCTCTCGGTGTTGGGGTGGTAGCTGAGGTCCAGAGTGAGATTGAGAGGATCTTTGAGCTGGCTAAGACACTACAGCTCGTAGTTCTGGACGCAGACACTATCAACCACCCAGCACAGCTCCTCAAAACATCCCTGGCTCCTATCATCATTTACGTTAAGGTGTCCTCTCCAAAGGTAAGGACTGATCCACTACCAGCACACGGTCAGTCAGCCAGTTAGTCAGCCAGTTAGTCAGCTAGTCAGTCAGCGAGTCAGCCAGTCAGTCAGTTAGTCAGCCAGTCAGCCAGTTAGTCAGTCAGTCAGCCAGTCAGCCAGTTAGTCAGCCAGTCAGTCAGTCAGCGAGCCAGACAGTCAGCCAGTTAGTCAGCCAGTCAGCCAGTTAGTCAGCCAGTCAGCCAGTTAGTCAGTCAGTCAGCCAGTTAGTCAGCCAGTTAGTCAGCCAACCAGTTAGTCAGTCAGTCAGCCAACCAGTTAGTCAGTCAGTCAGGGCAGTCAGCCAGTTAGTCAGCCAGTCAGCCAGTTAGTCAGTCAGCCAGTCAGTCAGCCAACCAATTAGTCAGTCAGTCAGTCAGCCAACCAGTTAGTCAGTCAGTCAGTCAGGGCAGTCAGCCAGTCAGCCAGTTAGTCTGCCAGCCAGCCAGCCAGTCAGTCAGTCAGCCAGCCAGTCAGTCCGTCAGTCATTTAGCCGGCCAGTTAGTCAGTCAGCCAGTCAGCAAGCCAGCCAGCAAGTTCATTATTTTCTCTTTTCTCCCAGGTTCTTCAGAGGCTCGTTAAATCTCGGGGAAAATCTCAAAGTAAACACCTCAATGTACAGATGATGGCAGGGGACAAACTAGCACAGTGTCCACCCGTATGTAATGAATACAATACTAATACTTTTATTTCCATTGTACAACAATCTACGTTACTCTGTCTGTTTACCATAATGGTAGGCTTCCACTCAGCTGATAGGGGTGTTAACAGCATTCCCTTGAGGCTTACCATTTAGAGACAAGACAGTTGTGGTAATTTGAATTGAGTTTTTGACATTGTGTTAACATCTATCTCATCTCTCAGGAGATGTTTGATGTGATCCTGGATGAGAACCAGCTGGAGGATGCATGTGAACACCTGGCAGAGTACCTGGACATCTACTGGCGCGCCACTCACCTGCCCTGCTCCGCCCCCCTCAACCCCCTATTGGACCAGAGCGTGGTCACCCCGCCCTCCGCTAACTCCAGCCAACAGGTGAGCTCCTCTCAGCGTGGTGTGTGATGACTAACAGATCCAGGTCGTCTTATTTGCCGTTGTGCTGTGCATCTTATTAATGCGGTTCCTGAGATTGTCAGTTGTGCAGAGCGACTGTAATGGGGTAAAAGAGGTACTTGAACGCCACCAAATAATATGTCCCTGGACCTGTGGTCATTCTGCTGGTAGCTATTCTCTCATTCATCCTTGTCTTTCTGTGTTTGCAGTTCTCCGAGACTCAAGAGTTAATAGAATGATCACTCCCTAGCTACCACAGGTCTGGGTGAGTAGGACCCCCTCACTATCCCTCCCTAACGTTTTTCTCTGTTCTATTCTATTCTACTCTACTCTATTTGATTCTATAAGGAGCAGCCACTGCTGTGGGTCAGATGTAAGGGGTCAGAATGTAGAGGTCACCAGGGGTCACAGGGGGACTGAGGGTTGGCAAGGAAGTCCTGTCTGGAAAGGCACCATCTCCACAGGCCAGCCCCTCTCTATCCTGGAGAGAGGGAAGGAGGGTGAGAGAGAGAGAAAGAGAGAGAGAGAGAGAGAGAGAGAGAGAGAGAGAGAGAGAGAGAGAGAGAGAGAGAAGAATGTCAAGGAAGAGGAGGAAAAGGAGAACATCCCCTAACGAAGACGGACCTCCACACTGCTCCCAGAGTGCCCTGACTACTCCCACAGCAGGGTGATGCATCTCAGTCACTGCAACCGGACTGCCATCTTGTCCCAGACCAAACACTGTCACCCCTTACACCCCAACCCTAACCCTCCCTGCTAGCGGTACCACCCAAACAGTTATACTACCGTTCAAAAGTTTGGGGTCACTTAGAAATGTCCTTGTTTTTGAAACAAAAGTACATTTTTTGTCCATTAAAATAACATCAAATTGATCAGAAATACAGTGTAGTAGACATTGTTAAATTAATGTCCAATCTGAATTAATTAATGTGCATACCGAACAGTACATTAGAGTTCAGTACAGTAGCCCCCCACAATCAACAACTCCTCTCTTTAAATGTTTGAATTCTAAATCTTTATAAAGATACACTAAGGAATGCAATGAAACACAATGACATATCTCCCATATTACAGACCACTTCTGTATGTCTTCCATCACTACACTTTTCTGTAAATCAGGATTGAAAGATTTGACCGAATATCTGCTAGAATTTGGACCCACTGGGCAGTAGCAGAATGGTCACCACTGTATTCACATGTATTCAGGCACCTGGGCTGGTATGCACTATGTAATGACCTTAGCTTTCTCTTTCTTTATAGATGTGGTAAAGAGATCAATCCAACTCGACCAAAATGCCATGGCAACGCCATTCAGAATCTCCTCATTGCCCTACATTTAGGTTATTGTTTATATGTGTATTTGACACTTTTTCGGAGTGAAAATCTGATTAAAATGCTTGTATGGATGTCAACCCCAATACAGGTTCATGTCATCATCACCAATCAACTGATTTACACGTAAAAAACGGCTTCAAGTACCACCACCGATTTCTATAGGCTAGCTACGCTACCAGCTTATACAAACAGAAGTTAGCATTTAGCAGACTCTTTTATAATCACGAAAAGGACTATTTCTAAATATTATGCAGGGAAAAAGTAGCAGCCACATTGTGGGCCTGTTAGAACACAAAGATCTTGACAGATTTGAAGAATATCCACTTTGTATAATCAGATTTTTGGAATGTGTGCCAATGACGGCATCCTTGTTGTTTTCCCCGTGGTCTGCGTTCCATTGATCTCTTAACGGCATATATTGCTTGCTTTCTCTCGCTTGATAGTTTGTTGTTTTCCCTGGTCTGTTTTGTAATGTGTTTCCGTAGCTAACTGTTTTTTGTAAGCGTTATATAGTGACACAGAGGAATCAAACATGTATGAATCAAAGCACATCAAAGCACATTATCAAAGCACAAACTTGCACATTGTCATCTACAACTGTTATGTATATTTATCATGTATCAACAGAATGGATCTACAGAAGATCAGAGTAGTTTTGCCACTGAATCCACCAATCAGATCGCAGACAGGGACCAAGATAGGAGGAGTCAGACCAGACACTTTTGCTTGTCTGCCTGAAATGTATATATAAAAAAAATGTATGACCAAAAAGATAATCAGTACTTAAGGAGATACTTTAACCATTTGTAAGGAAGTTCTAAACATTTAGGCAACACACAAACATTCTCCTTAAAACCAATTCCAGACTGTCCAGAATGTATCACTGTACAGCCTACAGTACAGGACTTTACTGTAGCTCTCCTCCTACTGGCAGGATCCAGTCTGATCTGTTTCCTCAGACACTACATCACACTCAATGTAGGCTATTTGAGCAGTTGATTAGCACTTCTTATAACAAGTTCAGTTACAATTCTGATAATTAGTTCAGTTAAAGTTCTGATCATCAGTTCAGTTGAAGTTCTGATCATCAGTTCAGTTAAAGTTCTGATAATTAGTTCAGTTAAAGTTCTGATCATCAGTTCAGTTAAAGTTCTGATCATCAGTTCAGTTAAAGTTATGATAATCAGTTCAGATAATTAGTTCAGTTAAAGTTCTAATAATCAGTTCAGTTAAAGTTCTGATCATCAGTTCAGTTAAAGTTCTGATAATCAGTTCAGTTAAAGTTCTAATAATCAGTTCAGTTAAAGTTCTGATCATCAGTTCAGTTAAAGTTCTGATAATCAGTTCAGTTAAAGTTCTGATAATCAGTTCAGTTAAAGTTCTGATAATCAGTTCAGTTAAATAATCCACAATAATTCAGTTCTTACGAATTATGATGTAAATCCAGCCATTCCACTGTAATCACAAGGACTGTGACAAAGCAGAGGAAGAGAGAGACCCAACTCGGCACCAAATCGGTCTCCCTCCAGCAGGTGGCGTTTTTATGTTGTTTCGCCCATCAAGCAAGAGTTTTTGGATGAGAGAGTGTTGAATTTGGTCAACAAAAACTTTTATGGGTTATTTGCTACGTGAGGTTTATTTGATCAAATAGAAGTTGTTACTAGTGTACTGATATAAGTAGGAAAAAACACTTTATATCGGAGTTGTCTCGAAATGGCTATGCATATTCATGGGATGAGGCTAGTAGCATAGCGTCTCTCTCCATTGAATACAGGCGGTTGACGTCAACAACCCTCATTGAATATTCAAAAAAGGATAGGCGGGAGCTAGACAGCCCGCAGTGCCGCTTTGTGGACAACGACTACCATTGTTAGGGAGGAGAGACGTATATCTTGCCAGTATATCCATAATCCTTGGCCAGAGTGTGTCCATAGCACTTTCTGTCATTCATGTGTGGAGCGAGGGACCTCTAGTGGTGGACTTGTGTCACGACACCTGAAGTGACATTGTATTCAATTTTACCCAATGTAATTGCATAATAGAATGTCACCTCATAATGAATCTGAGTATAATAGGTCATCTATTCACTATGGATAGCTCTCTGCTTGAGGAAAAATGAGAATGATGATGTGTTGACCATATGTAGAGCAAACACCATTTTTATGAGCTTCCAACCTTGTTAACGAGATTGAACAGATCTTAAGCCTTTACGAATTCGGAACATATTGTACGAATTGGAATTCGCAACATATCATACGAATTGCAGGATTATATATTTTTTTGCATCATATCAGTCAATCAATCAAAAGTATTTATAAAGCCCTTCTTACATCAGCTGATGTCACAGAGTGCTGTACAGAAACCCAGCCTAAAACCCCAAACAGCAAGCAATGCAGGTGTAGGAGCACGGTGGCTAGAAAAACTCCATAGAAAGGTCGGAACCTAGGAAGAAACTTAGAGAGGAACCAGGTTACGAGGGGTGGCCAGTCCTCTTCTGGCTGTGCCGGGTGGAGATTATAACAGAACATGGCCAAGATGTTTAAATGTTCATAGATGACCAGCAGGGTCAGATAATAATAATCACAGTGGTTGTAGAGGGTGCAACATGTCAGCACCTCAGGAGTAAATGTCAGTTGGCTTTTCATAGCCGATCATTCAGAGTATCTCTACCGCTCCTGCTGTCTCTAGAGAGTTGAAAACAACAGGTCTGGGGCAGGTAGCATGTCTGGTGAACAGGTCAGGGTTCCATAGCCGCAGGCAGAACAGTTAAAACTGGAACAGCAGCACGACCAGGTGGACTGGGGACAGAAAGGAGTCATCAGGCCAGGTAGTCCTGAGACATGGTCCTAGGGCTCAGGTCCTCCGAGAGAAAGAAAGAGAGATAATAAAAGAGAGAGAGAGAATTAGAGAGAGCATACTTAAATTCACACAGGACACCAGATAAGACAGGAGAAATACTCCAGATATAACAGATGGACCCTAGCCCCCCGACAAACTATTGCAGCATAAATACTGGAGGCTGAGACAGGAGGGGTCGGGAGACACTGTGGCCCTGTCCGACGACACCCCCGGACAGTGCCAAACAGGCAGGATATAACCCCACCCACTTTGCCAAAGCACATCCCCCAGACCACTAGAGGGATATCTTCAACCACCTACCTACTATCTTGAGACAAGGCTGGGTATTGCGCATGGTGCACAGCATCATACGAAATGGATGACCTTGTGCGACATTTTCACCAACCCGTTTTGGCTCATGTGCGCTACTTTCAAAACTACTGGTTAAATTATTCAACACTATTATAAGGTATCTTTAAAGGAGCTACATGTATGCTTTTTTGCATAGTAGTACAGACCTGAAGCTTTCCCAAGCAAACAAGAAAAAACACTCACATAAGTATTGCTTTATCATTACATAAAACTATACATTAATAAAATGAATTACTTCCACAGTTAGTTAATTAAATGTATGTGCATGACGACATATTTATTTTAAAAGGAATGTCATATTTATTTTCCAAGAACAAGGACGGATCATATTTCTTTCCAAGTAGAAGGACTTTCCAGGACTATAGTAAGTCACTATAGCTTTTCACTTGTCATTCTGAAGAGAAAATGAATGGATGACAATCACATTATGTATTCAGTATTTATGTATCATTAATTATTTGTATATATTGTATATTTAAGCAATAAGGCCTAAAGGAAGTGTGCTATATGGCCAATATACCACGGCTAAGGGCTGTTCTTAGACACAACGCAACGTGGAGTGCCCGGATACAGCCCTTAGCCCTGGTATATTGGCCATATACCACAAACCCAGAGGTGCCTTATTGCTATTATAAACTGGTTACCAACTTAAAAAATAAATATGTTTTGTCATACCCGTGGTATACGGTCTGATATATCACAGCTGTCAGACAGTCAGCATTCAGGGCTCGAACCACCCAGTTTATAATTAATTCTCAGTTCTTCCTCAGTAATATCAAGGTGCACAAATTCTACAAATGTTGACAGACAACATCTAGGAAATGTACTGTAGACCTACTTATGTGATCATGTCTTCAAAGCCTCATAAGCATGTATTTATATATAAATAGTGTATTTTCTTCCTTTTTAGTATGAAACACTGAATGTGTCCACTACTTTTGAGCAGAGCCCCATGTGCCCTGGTCAAACGATGTGCACTACAGGGGACAGGAGGCCGTTTCAGATGCAACCACTGTAATTATTTCCATTGATTGATCTCTAACCTAACATTTTTGCAGTTTTGAGAGACAGTGTAAGGCTTGAGAACTACACAACACACACACATACACTAACCAAGCACAGTTTCACTGCTGAAACACAACAATCTGAATCAATCTCACTTGCGTTCTATTTTTATTGCAGGTCATTTATATATTGTTTTTAAACAAGTAAAATCTTTGGATATCCAAAGCACAATTTTCTACTATTATCATTTTCAATAGTTTCTCCCCCCGACATACCTAAATTCTGTATGCAATACAAAAGTCTTCTAGCTTCGACAAGACAGTAGCTGAGCCTATCAAGACTCCTCTTCTGTTTAAGACGGGGTACAAATTGCACTATTTTTATTTTTATGTCTGATGTATATTTATACTGCAATACATGCACTAAATGTAACTCTACTGTACCCACCACCACCTCCAATACTGAATATGATGTCTGGTGTAATAACAACAATGTTCAGAAAAGTAAACATATGAAATGTCCTACTAACCTGCTGTACCCGATAATGTACAGAATGCATCTGTTTTCAATAGAACAGTATGAAAAATAAGAACATAAATGAATAAACAGAACATTTTACTGATGTTTACAAATGCTCTGGCTTTGTTATTTCAGAAAATTACCCACCACATAATTTGTCCAGTATTCAACAGTAGTTGGGTGATTGGAAAGAAACAACCACTATGTCACCAGCAGATGGAAGTGTTTACCTTGTTAGACTGTATCATGTCTGTTACCTGGGAGACTGTGGGGAGGAAGATAATTGGTTAGGAACAGAACTCACTCGCTCTCTCTCATCTAGTTGTATCTCTGATGCTGTGGTCCCTGTCTATCCGTCCATGTCCAGTGTGCCAGCCAGCAGGTTAAAGCCTTTAGTCAGGGAGGTCCAGCCCCCCCACCTCTCTCCCTCTCTGATGCTGTGGTCACAGTCTCCCCGTTCATGTCCAGTGTGCCAGCCAGCAGGCTAAACAAGGCTATGTGACATCAGAGTTTTCAAATGTAGTGTCTTTGGCTTCGTTACAAGAGGTGTCAGTGCCAGTGGTTACGTGGCGTCTTGGCAGTGGGACTGGGACACACTGTCTGAGTCCCATTACGTGGCCTCCTGGCAGTGGGACTGGGACACACTGAGTCCCATTACGTGGCCTCCTGGCAGTGGGACTGGGACACACTGAGTCCCATTACGTGTCCTCCTGGCAGTGGGACTGGGGACACACTGTCTGAGTCCCATTTCGCAGCCTCCTTGCAGTGGGACCGGGACACACTGTCTGAGTCCCAAATGTCACCCTATTCCCTACATCAGGGTTTCCAACCCTATTCCCTACATCAGGGTTTCCAACCCTATTCCCTACATCAGGGTTTCCAACCCTATTCCCTACATCAGGGTTTCCAACCCTAGTCTCTACAGCACTGTTTCCATAGGGAACACACTCACTAACAGAGAGAACTGGGGTTCTGACCAGGGCCTATGGGGAACACACTAACAGAGAGGCCTGGGCTTCTGACCAGGGCCCATAGGGAACACACTTACTAATGGAGAGGCCTGGGGTTTTGTCCAGGGCCCATTGGGAACACACTTACTAACAGAGAGGCCTGAGCTTCTGACCAGGGCCCATAGGGAACACACTTACTAACAGAGAGGACTGGGCTTTTGGCCAGGGCCCATAGGGAACACACTTACTAACAGAGAGGCCTGAGCTTCTGACCCGGGCCCATAGGGAACACACTTACTAACAGAGAGGACTGGGCTTCTGACCAGGGCCCATAGGGAACACACTTACTAACAGAGAGGACTGGGCTTTTGGCCAGGGCCCATAGGGAACACACTTACTAACAGAGAGGCCTAGGCTTTTGGCTAGGGCCCATAGGGAACACACTTACTACACACTTACTAACAGAGAGGACTGGGCTTCAGGCCAGGGCCCATAGGGAACACACTTACTAACAGAGAGGACTGGGCTAGCTGCTCCTGTAGACTTCCAGTCATTGCGCAACCGCTATCTAGAAACTACCAGAAACTACCTTCCAACTGCACCAAGAGACATAAAAATGCTATTCATGAGTTCATCTGACTCTGGGTAAAATGCTGAACTATCCCTTTAAAAGATGAAGAGCTTACTGTACCTATGCTGCTGACTCGTAAATAGCAGATTCGTAAATAGATTCGTAAATTCGTAAATAGCAGAATATGACTGGGAAGAATCCACTTGAACGCCCCTAAAACTGGTAATTACTAGTGGGAAACTCGTCTATCATCCCTGAGCTCCGACTCCCACATGCTGAACTCTGATGTCACATACTAAGGAAATTACCTCAAACAGCTTTTTCCAAAATTAATGTAACAAAACATTATTTATGAAAATAAATCTCAATGTGGTTTGTGAACACTAGAATTTGTTTACGAGCATGATAGCTGTACCTTTAGTTTATTGTTGATGCAGCTTGTTTGCCATTTAGCCAATCGGCATTCTCAACGAGTTCAAAGCACCAAAACCCACACAACTCGTTACTCCCAGTTTACAAGAAGCATTTAGTTTCCCACTTGTATCAACACAGCATTAGGTCTCCGGGGTACAAGAAGCATTTAGTTTCCCGCTTGTATCAACACAGCATTAGGTCTCCAGGGTACAAGAAGCATTTAGTTTCCCACTTGTATCAACACAGCATTAGGTCTCCGGGGTACAAGAAGCATTTAGTTTCCCGCTTGTATCAACACAGCATTAGGTCTCCAGGGTACAAGAAGCATTTAGTTTCCCGCTTGTATCAACACAGCATTAGGTCTCCGGGGTACAAGAAGCATTTAGTTTCCCGCTTGTATCAACACAGCATTAGGTCTCCGGGGTTACAAGGGATCATCTTTCTGACCCCCAAGCAGTCACAGTTCGACAGAGAGAGAGAGAGAGAGACATGGTGGTCAGTCAGTACCCACGAGGCAAACAAAAACTGGTTGAATCAACGTTGTTTCCACGTAATTTCAACAAACAAAAATCTATGTGATGACATTGAATAAACATGGAAAACTGATTGGATTAGCAAAAAGTCATGAAACGGGGCATTGGTGAAATGTGTTGTTGATTTCATGTTGAATTCAGGTAAGTTGGCAAATCAACCAAATGTTAATCAAAACTAGACGATGAACTGACGTCTGTGCCCAGTGGGTAATTACCTACCAGCTAAAGCTAAAAACAACAGGGGACATGTCATGTGTGGAAATGGAAAACCGACTGGTTTAATGGAAAACCGACTGGTTTAATGGAAAACCGACTGGTTTAATGGAAAAACGACTGGTTTGATGGAAAAACAACTTGTTTGATGGAAAAACAACTGGTTTAATGGAAAAACGACTGGTTTAATGGAATAATGGAAAAACAACTGGTTTAATGGAAAAACGACTGGTTTAATGGAAAAACAACTGGTTTAATGGAAAAACGACTGGTTTGATGGAAAAACGACTGGTTTAATGGAAAAACGACTGGTTTGATGGAAAAACAATTGGTTTGATGGAAAAACAACTGGTTTAATGGAAAAACGACTGGTTTAATGGAATAATGGAAAAAAGACTGGTTTAATGGAAAAACGACTGGTTTAATGGAAATACGACTGGTTTAATGGAAAACCGACTGGTTTAATGGAAAACCGACTGGTTTAATGGAAAAACGACTGGTTTGATGGAAAAACGACTGGTTTGATGGAAAAACGACTGGTTTAATGGAAAAACGACTGGTTTAATGGAATAATGGAAAAACGACTGGTTTAATGGAAAAACGACTGGTTTAATGGAGAAACGACTGGTTTAATGGAAAAACAACTGGTTTAATGGAATAATGGAAAAACGACTGGTTTAATGGAATAATGGAAAAACGACTGGTTTAATGAAAAAACGACTGGTTTGATGGAAAAACGACTGGTTTGATGGAAAAACGACTGGTTTGATGGAAAAACGACTGGTTTAATGGAATAATGGAAAAACGACTGGTTTAATGGAAAAACGACTGGTTTACAATAATGTTGCTGAATATCAGATGCTTTATGAACTATTCAGGGAGATTTCTGTAGTGAAAGGAGATTTCTGTAGTACCATGTTGTAGGTTTACTCAATAGAGAGGTAGATCAGATGTGCTTGTACTGAAGAGCTGTATCTGATGACGCCTCAGCCACACGTGAGCCAACCAAAACCACTAGCAAAAGGCAGCATGCATTGTCCTGTGTGAACATCTAGAACTCAATTGGGATGTTTTTAACTTCACCGGGTTAGGCCTAAAGTAGATTATTTGATCCACTGCTGTCTCTATGTTTGATCAGCACGGCATCGGATTGAAGTCTTAAGGCTGGTTTATACTTGGTATAGTACAACTGTAAACCAGCCTTTAGGTCAAATGGAGGACTGGCACACATGACCGACACTCAGTTAACCTTAGACTCATAGCCTTATATAGTGAGGAAGGACATAGAAAAGGAAGCTCTGAAGTAATTTCTTCCAACAGAGCAGCAGACTGTGTTGCATGGTAACAGGGCTCTATTTCAGGACCTAGCCTGGGCCCTCTTTTATCTTCCAACTTCATTCCTTTAGTTGTGTGGTGATGCACACACTCACAAACGAACATGCACGCACACACACACACACACTGCACATCTCCACGAACTGCCATTAGATGCCTGAGGAGTCTTTAGGCTAATAAGCGAGGGAGGAGGAGGAGGAGGAAGAGTGAGAGGATACCACAGAAACTGGTGAAGTATTACTTTCCTGCGAGATAGGAAAACAACATAAAACAGGATTACCAATGCATGTTGTCCTTGATCTTTTAAATGTTGCCGTCATACACCACGCTTTCCATACCTACAACATCCTAAGCACTGATGATCATAACACTGAACTGTGAGTTGCACTGTAAGTCAAGAATTGGGCCAAACATGTTAAAGGCCCAATGCAGCCGTTTTTATATCAATATCAAATATTTCTGGGTAACAATTAAGTACCTTACTGTAATAGATTTCCATTAAAATGGCAAAAAAAACACAAAAAAATAAATAAATTGTCAAGCGAGAATTTTGTCTGGGAGAGGTCTGAGTGGGGAGGGGAATCAGAAACAAGTTTGGAACTCTCTTTGTTATTGGTCTATCAATTAACCAATTTACTGCATGGTGATGTCACCATGAATTGTCGAAACTCCCGCCCTTGCAATTCTGCTGATTAGAATGTCCTGTTAAGATTATATTTTCATAAAGCAACTATCAGGAAATAACACTGATCAAATGTTTTCACACTTTTACAGTGTTAGTTTCATCAGCTGTTATACAATATGATATAAAACGCAGGAAACCTACATTTTGACTGACTGGGCCTTTAATGGACGTCAGTGGAAAGACTGTAGCTATATATCACACACCTTTCTCAAATGCCATGACCTATTCTTCTCCTGCCATTACCTATTTCACCTCCCGCCATGACCTATTCACCTCCCCCCATGACCTATTCACCTCCCGCCATGACCTATTCACCTCCCGCCATGACCTATTCACCTCCCGCCATGACCCATCGACTTCCCGCCATGACCCATCGACTTCCCGCCATGACCTATTCACCTCCCGCCATGACCTATTCACCTCCTGCCATGACCTATTCACCTCCTGCCATGACCTATTCACCTCCTGCCATTACCTATTCACCTCCTGCCATGACCTATTCACCTCCTGCCATGACCTATTCACCTCCTGCCATGACCTATTCACCTCCTGCCATGCCTATTCAACTCCTGCCATGCCTATTCAACTCCTGCCATGCCTATTCACCTCCTGCCATGACCTATTCAACTCCTGCCATGCCTATTCAACTCCTGCCATGCCTATTCAACTCCTGCCATTACCTATTCAACTCCTGCCATAACCTATTCACCTCCTGCCATGACCTATTCACCTCCTGCCATTACCTATTCACCTCCTGCCATGACCTATTCAACTCCTGCCATTACCTATTCACCTCCTGCCATGACCTATTCAACTCCTGCCATTACCTATTCAACTCCTGCCGACGAAGCCAGGAAGGGGCAAGTAAAAGTCACCTAGTGTGTCCCCAGTCGCTATACATGGAGGGTTTGGTGTTGGCATGGTCTTTGTTGTCACTGCTCACTGGGCTACAAGACATTACTAGCATGACTGGTCTACAGGACATTACCGCCATGACTGGGCTGCAGGACATTACCGCCAGGACTGGGCTACAGGACATTACCGCCAGGACTGGGCTACAGGACATTACCGCCAGGACTGGGCTACAGGACATTACCGCCAGGACTGGGCTACAGGACATTACCACCAGGACTGGGCTACAGGACATTACCACCATGACTGGGCTGCAGGACATTATTACCACGACTGGGCTACAGGACATTACTAGCATGACTGGTCTACAGGACATTACCGCCATGACTGGGCTGCAGGACATTACCGCCAGAACTGGGCTGCAGGACATTACCGCCAGGACTGGGCTGCAGGACATTACCGCCAGGACTGGGCTACCGACATTACCGCCATGACTGGGCTGCAGGACATTACCGCCAGGACTGGGCTACAGGACATTACCACCATGACTGGTCTACAGGACATTACCACCATGACTGGGCTACAGGACATTACCACCATGACTGGGCTACAGGACATTACCACCATGACTACAGGACATTACCACCATGACTACAGGACATTACCACCATGACTACAGGACATTTATACCATGACTGGGCTACAGGACATTACCACCATGGCTACAGGACATTACTACCATGACTGGGCTACAGGACATTACCACCATGACTACAGGACATTACTACCATGACTGGTCTACAGGACTACCACCGTGACTGGGCTACAGGACATTACCACCATGACTGGGCTACAGGACATTACCACCATGACTGGGCTACAGGACATTTCCACCATGGCTACAGGACATTACCACCATGACTGGGCTACAGGACATTACCACCATGACTGGGCTACAGGACATTACCACCATGACTTGGCTACAGGACATTACCACCATGACTGATCTACAGGACATTACCACCATGACTGATCTACAGGACATTACCACCATGACTGGTCTACAGGACATTACCACCATGACTGGGCTACAGGACATTACCACAATGCCTACAGGACATTACCACCATGACTGATCTACAGGACATTACCACCATGACTGGTCTACAGGACATTACCACCATGACTGGTCTACAGGACATTACTACCATGGCTACAGGACATTACCACCATGGCTACAGGACATTACCACAATGCCTACAGGACATTACCACCATGACTGATCTACAGGACATTACCACCATGACTGGTCTACAGGACATTACCACCATGACTGGGCTACAGGACATTACCACCATGACTGGGCTACAGGACATTTCCACCATGACTGGGCTATAGGACATTACCACCATGGCTACAGGACATTACCACCATGACTGGGCTACAGGACATTACCACCATGACTTGGCTACAGGACATTACCACCATGACTGATCTACAGGACATTACCACCATGACTGGTCTACAGGACATTACCACCATGACTGGGCTACAGGACATTACCACAATGCCTACAGGACATTACCACCATGACTGATCTACAGGACATTACCACCATGACTGGTCTACAGGACATTACCACCATGACTGGTCTACAGGACATTACTACCATGGCTACAGGACATTACCACCATGGCTACAGGACATTACCACCATGACTGATCTACAGGACATTACCACCATGACTGGTCTACAGGACATTACCACCATGACTGGTCTACAGGACATTACTACCATGGCTACAGGACATTACCACCATGGCTACAGGACATTACCACCATGACTGGGCTACAGGACATTTCCACCATGACTGGGCTATAGGACATTACCACCATGGCTACAGGACATTACCACCATGACTGGGCTACAGGACATTACCACCATGACTTGGCTACAGGACATTACCACCATGACTGATCTACAGGACATTACCACCATGACTGGTCTACAGGACATTACCACCATGACTGGGCTACAGGACATTACCACAATGCCTACAGGACATTACCACCATGACTGATCTACAGGACATTACCACCATGACTGGTCTACAGGACATTACCACCATGACTGGTCTACAGGACATTACTACCATGGCTACAGGACATTACCACCATGGCTACAGGACATTACCACCATGACTGATCTACAGGACATTACCACCATGACTGGTCTACAGGACATTACCACCATGACTGGTCTACAGGACATTACTACCATGGCTACAGGACATTACCACCATGGCTACAGGACATTACCACCATGACTGGGCTACAGGACATTACCACCATGACTACAGGACATTTCTACCATGACTGGGCTACAGGACATTACCACCATGGCTACAGGACATTACTACCATGACTGGGCTACAGGACATTACCACCATGACTGGACTACAAGACATTAACACCAATGTGAATGTCATGTCTAGGCCTAGTCTTGTATCATTTTGGATATAGTAACTGGTAGAGCAGTTGAAGTGGGAACGTCTCCCTATGATGTATAAGACAGACATACATACCTGATGTTGTCATGACAACAAGACTCAACATTCACTGGCTGCTTGCTCATATTGCAGTGAGAGAGTCATGTTGTAATTACTTAATGTGACTACATTTCACAGAGAAGAAAGATCAAATGTTATTTAGAGTCAAATCCGATTTGTCTTGCAGTCTGAACCCACAAATTGTTGTTGTTTTTCCTCAGTATCCTCTCTTCCTTCCTGTGACATCTACATAGAACCAGGCTGTGGCCAGTGAGAGCTGAGTCTACAATGTTCCTCTATTCTTGTTGTGTGATCTAACTAGTCTATACGTTGTGGCAGACGGCAGGGAGTGGTGAGGGGAGTGGTTTTTGAAGGGAGATATACTGCAGCCCGAGGGCTCCACCCCCGAGCCTTATATGGACTTCCTGCCCCAACGAGGCGAGCCTGTGGCTCATTAAGCCAGGGAGCACTGGGGGATAAAAGAGGAAGCAACCTGCACAACAGGGCAGAGAACAGAGAGGGAGGAGTGTGTGGGTTATGAGGAGTGTGTGGGTTATGAGGAGTGTGTGGGTTATGAGGAGTGTGTGGGTTATGAGGAGTGTGTGGGTTATGAGGAGTGTGTGGGTTATGAAGTCAGTTAAGAACACATTTTTATTTTCAGTGACGGCTCGGGGATTCGATCTTGCAACCTTTCAGTTACTAGTCCAACGCGCTAACCACTAGGTTACCTGATGCCCCAATGTGGAAATGTTCTGAAATTGGGAGGGACTACCTGAATTTGTTAGTTTTCCATTGCAAAACGCTTTGCTACGCTGTGCCCTACTGAACACAACCTAGGTAAGGCTCCACGATCTCACAGCTGTCAGAGGTGTCATAGAATAACCTGTTCTATTCACTCACTAGAACTCGTTCATTCTTTGCTTGAGGTACCCTTGAGGACATGCTTAGTGCTGGAACCAACCATACTGTCGTGCTCTAAAAGCACCATGGGGATTTGGAAACCCGTTGGCCTGTTTGGGAAGTTAATCCACTGTGGAACTGTGTTCCTCTCATGCATAGAGAGGGATTTAAAAAGTAGCAGTCACTAGGTGGAAAAACACAATTTCACAATTTCAAATATTCTCTGATCCAGCCAATACACAAGTCATAACAGATGAGACGACTCAAGCTAGGACAGACCCTAGCCTTAAAATCAAGGAGAAGGATTTGACTTGCAGATGTGACCTGATGACACAGATTCCTCAGAGTAGTTAGAGCTAGGTATCTGGGGACCGAGATAAGATGGTGAGACAGACTGTTAGGTCACATTGGCCAGTTCACCCCTGTTCACCCTGCTATCATCCAGGTGCATCAAAGCTGGGACAGAGAGACTGAACAACAGCTTCTATCTCAAGGCCATCAGACTGTTAAATAGTCATCACTAGCCGGCCACCACCCGGTTACTCAACCCTGCACCTCAGAGGCTGCTGCCCTATATACATAGACATGGAATCACTGGCCACTTTAATAATGGAACACTAGTCACTTTAATAATGTTTACATACTGCTTTACTCATCTCATATGTATATACTGTATTCTATTCTACTGGATTTAGTCAATGCCACTGACATTGCTCATCCATATATTTGTATTTAATCTATTCTGATCCACTCTCTCTTCCCTCTCTAATCTAAATGGAGAAGGAACAGTTCAGCACTGGTTCTCATCGAGTTGGCTGCCTGACAATGATGACCTCACTGCACGTTTAAACTGATGAGATAAGACAGTGATTGGCCAGTCTAACCAGAGTTAATGTGCCAGATCATCAATGAACTACTTTATATGGTGTGGCCTTCCTTTAACCTCTTGTTGATGAATACTTTTTCATGTTCAAAACGGTGCACTCTCCTCAAACAATAGCATGGTATTCTTTCACTGTAATAACTACTGTAAATTGGACAGTGCAGTTAGATTAACAAGAATGTAAGAATGCCAATATCAGATATGTCTATGTCCTGGGAAATGTTCTTGTTACTTACAACCTCATGCTAATCGCATTAGCCTACGTTAGCTCAACCGTCCCGCAGCGCAGAGGACCCACCAATCCTGAAGAATTTAAGGAAGTCAATGAGACGCACACACAGACATCAAAAACACACACAGACTAAGAGGACTGATAGGGCCTAGCTGTCAAGTGGCTGACATTGTCACGGTCAATGATGTGTGATTGACACCTTTGTGACGGTGTCAATAGCCTCTCAGACAGATACAATCACCTGTGGCTTCCATCAGGCATACACACACACACACACACAGACACAGTCACACAGTCACAGACACACACAGTCACACACAGACACACACTCACACACAGTCACACACAGACACACACACAGTCACACACAGACACACAATCACACACAGACAAACACACACACACACACATACACACACACACAGTCACACACACATAGTCACACACAAACACACAGAGACACACACACACACAAAGACACACAGACACAGTCACACAGACACTCACAGTCACACACACACAGACACACACAGTCACACACACACAGACACACCCACAGTCACACACACGGACAGTCACACACACACACACACACAGTCACACACACACAGACACACACACACACAGACATACATTCACACACAGACACACACACAGTCACACACACAGACACACACACAGTCACACACACACAGACATCACACACAGACACAGACAAAGCCACAGACACACAGTCACACAGACACACACACAGTCACACACACAGTCACACACACACAGACACACACATAGTCACACACACACAGTCACACACACACAGACACACACATAGACACACACAGTCACCCACACACAGAGACACACACACACACACAAAGACACACACAGACACAGTCACACAGACACACATACAGTCACACACACACAGTCACACAGTCACACACACCCACAGACACACAAACACAGACACACACACACACACACAGACACACATACAGTCACACACACACAGTCACACACACACAGACACACACACATAGTCACACACAGACACACACACAGTCACACACACAGACACACACATAGACACACACAAAGACACACAGACACAGTCACACAGACAGTCACAGACACACATACAGTCACACACACACAGTCACACACAGTCACACACACAGACACACACAGACACACACACCCACAGTCACACAAACACAGACACACCCACAGTCACACACCCACAGACACACAAACACAGACACACAGTCACACACACACAGACACGCACATACAGACACACACACAGTCACACACACACACACACAGTCACACACACACAGACACACACACACAGACACACACATAGTCACACACAGACCTTTCACACACACACACACACACACACACACACACACACAGACATACATTCACACACAGTCACACACACAGACACACACACAGTCACACACACACAGACATCAGACACAGCCACAGACACACACACAGTCACACACACACAGACACTCACACACAGACACACACACAGTCACACACACATAGTCACACACACACAGAGACACACACACACAAAGACACACACACACAGTCACACAGACACTCACAGTCACACACACACAGACACACACAGTCACACACACACAGACACACCCACAGTCACACACACGGACAGACACAGTCACACACACACACACACACACACATACATACATTCACACACAGACACACACACAGTCACACACACAGACACACACACAGTCACACACACACACACACAGTCACACACACACAGACACACACACACAGACACACACATAGTCACACACAGACCACACACAGACACACACACACACACACACACACACACAGACATACATTCACACACAGTCACACACACAGACACACACACAGTCACACACACACAGACATCAGACACAGCCACAGACACACACACAGTCACACACACACAGACACTCACACACAGACACACACACAGTCACACACACATAGTCACACACACACAGAGACACACACACACACAAAGACACACACACACAGTCACACAGACACTCACAGTCACACACACACAGACACACACAGTCACACACACACAGACACACCCACAGTCACACACACGGACAGACACAGTCACACACACACACACACACACACAGACATACATTCACACACAGACACACACACAGTCACACACACAGACACACACACAGTCACACACACACAGACATCACACACAGACACAGACACAGCCACAGACACACAGTCACACAGACACTCACACACAGTCACACACACAGTCACACACACAGTCACACAGACACACACATAGTCACACACACACAGTCACACACACACAGACACACACATAGTCACACACACACAGACACACACAGTCACCCACACACAGAGACACACACACACACACACAAAGACACACACAGACACAGTCACACAGACACACATACAGTCACACACACACAGTCACACAGTCACACACACCCACAGACACACAAACACAGACACACACACACAGACACGCACACACAGACACACACACAGTCACACACACACAGACACACACACATAGTCACACACAGACACACACACAGTCACACACACAGACACACACATAGACACACACAAAGACACACAGACACAGTCACACAGACAGTCACAGACACACATACAGTCACACACACACAGTCACACACAGTCACACACACAGACACACACAGACACACACACCCACAGTCACACAAACACAGACACACCCACAGTCACACACCCACAGACACACAAACACAGTCACACACACACAGACACGCACACACAGACACACACACAGTCACACACAGACACACACACAGTCACACACACACAGACACACACACACAGACACACACATAGTCACACACAGACTCACACACACAGACACACACATAGACACGCACACACAGACACACACACAGTCACACACACACAGACACTAGAGCCTGACAGATAAGAGCCTGAGGTCTATAGCAAACATGACGCAAGTAACTGACAATGTCAGCAGTTCACTTGAATCCTAATTGTCACTGTAAATACTGTAAATCTATCTTAATTGTCACACACACACAGACACTCACACACAGACACACACACAGTCACACACACACAGACACACATAGTCACACACACAGACACACACATAGTCACACACAGACACACACACACAGACGCACAAACAGTCACACACACAGACACACACATAGTCACCCACAGACACACACACAAACAGTCACACACACACAGACACACTCACACACAGATACACACACAGTCACACACACAGACACACACATAGTCACAAACACACAGACACACACAGTCACACACACACAGACACTCACACACAGATACACACACACAGACACACACATAGTCACACAGACACAGACACACACACACACAGTCACACACACAGACACACACATAGACACACACACACAGACACACACACAGACACACAGACACAGTCACACAGACACGCACACACAGACACACACACAGTCACACACACACAGACACTAGAGCCTGACAGATAAGAGCCTGAGGTCTATAGCAAACATGACGCAAGTAACTGACAATGTCAGCAGTTCACTTGAATCCTAATTGTCACTGTAAATACTGTAAATCTATCTTAATTGTCACACACACACAGACACTCACACACAGACACACACACAGTCACACACACACAGACACACATAGTCACACACACAGACACACACATAGTCACACACAGACACACACACACAGACGCACAAACAGTCACACACACAGACACACATAGTCACCCACAGACACACACACAAACAGTCACACACACACAGACACACTCACACACAGATACACACACAGTCACACACACAGACACACACATAGTCACAAACACACAGACACACACAGTCACACACACACAGACACTCACACACAGATACACAGACACACACATAGTCACACAGACACAGACACAGACACACACATAGACACACACACACAGACACACACACAGACACACAGACACAGTCACACAGACACGCACACACAGACACACACACAGTCACACACACACAGACACTAGAGCCTGACAGATAAGAGCCTGAGGTCTATAGCAAACATGACGCAAGTAACTGACAATGTCAGCAGTTCACTTGAATCCTAATTGTCACTGTAAATACTGTAAATCTATCTTAATTGTCACACACACACAGACACTCACACACAGACACACACACAGTCACACACACACAGACACACATAGTCACACACACAGACACACACAGACACACACATAGTCACACACAGACACACACAGACGCACAAACAGTCACAGACACACACATAGTCACCCACAGACACACACACAGACACACAAACAGTCACACACACACAGACACACTCACACACAGATACACACACAGTCACACACACAGACACACACATAGTCACACACACACAGACACTCACACACAGACACACACATAGTCACACAAACACAGACACACACAGTCACACACACACACAGACACACACATAGTCACACACACACAGACACACACACACACACAGAGACACACACACAGACACACACACACACACACACAGAGACACACACACAGTGGTTCAGATAAGAGCCTGAGGTCTATAGCAAACATGACGCAAGCAACTGACAATGTCAGTAGTTCACTTGAATCCTAACTGTCACTGTAAATCTATCTTAATTGTCACTCAGTAATAACAGTAATTATATCCTAACTGTCACTCTGTAAATATTGTAAATCTATCTTAATTGTCACTCAGTAATTACAGTAATTATATCCTAACTGTCACCCTTTAAAAATTTTAATTATATCCTAACTGTCACTCTGTAAATACTGTAATTCTATCCTGACTGTCACTCTGTAAATACTGTAATTCTATCCTGACTGTCACTCTGTAAATACTGTAATTCTCCATGAAATACCTGTATACAATGTGGCATTACAGTTCAGGCTCCCGAGTGGCTCCCGAGCGGTCTAAGGCACTGCATTTCAGAACAAGAGACATCACTACAGTCCCTGGTTTGAATCCAAGTTGTATCACATCCGGCCGTGATTGGGAGTCCCATAGGGCGGCGCACAATTGGCCCAGCGTTTTCCGGGTTTGGCAGGGGTAGTCCGTCATTGTAAATAAGAATTTGTTCTAGTTAAATAAAGGTTAAATAAAAATAAGATATGTGTTGTCAGTTCAATCATAGTAACAACTAAAATGTATAACGTTGTATTTAAGAAAGAAGTACTGCAGCAGCGCCTGGTGCCAGTCACAAGGGATCGAGGGTGCCAGTCACAAGGGATCGAGGGTGCCAGTCACAAGCTTTATTAACAGAGCAAAAGAAAAGGAGAGAAAGTCCAATGTCCAAAATAGATTTCAAACAAATTTACATGTCAACCAAAAAAGCTATAAAAGCTATCAAATAAATATTCACATAAACAACAACATATTTGTCTTTCATCGTTTGAAACAAACATTTCCCTGTGACATTCTTTAATGTCTTTACACATATTATAAAATAAGATTTGGACAATCAAACAGTTACAGCACATGCTAGGAGTTAGACTGCACCAATGTACCACACACTCACTGTACTACACAATGACTGACTGCATGTTAACTGATATGATCCATGAAATGCTTCTATATCCAAGACCTGAGCCCCCTGTATGAGTTTGGAACTTGGAATTATAAGGAAACTCAAGAAAAAATATTCTGAATCCAAATTCCGATCAACCCTTGAGGTAGAAGCAGAATCTGCACTTCCATTGACTGTGGATATGTCTCCTTGTTCGTTACGCCCTCCTTTACTCCCTATCTGTGCTACGAACCAACCGATGCGCCATTCTGAGTCTGGATTAGTTTCCTGTGTTGAACTGTTGCTAGGCAATGCTGAGGAATTCCAGTGTGTGACCAAGGAACTAGAGCCTTTGTGCAAATCAAATCACCGACTGACTACCATGGGGGTTGTCCACAGCTCACCCCATAGGTTAACAAACACTGTCTCAGTCACACACACACAGACACAAAAGGATTCAATTCAAGCTTTAATATCAAATTAAAAACACAACAAACCCCAAAATGAATAATGGAAAAACATCTTCTTTCTTTGGCCAGCCTGCATGTTTTGTTATTTATTTGTATTACTTGCTCCTCTAACTCCCTAAATATTTCCATATACCCCAGCCCCTTTTCAACACTGATTGTTAACAGTTAGGATGCTTCCACATAACGTACCCCAATGGAAAAAGCTTCAATACTGCCAACAGTGACTAGAGCCTGTTTAAAACCAGATTCTCTGTCTCATTTCTTTTACTCACGCCTCCCAACGATACTGCACAACTGATAGCATAGAGTCTCTTACATCTTCAAATTGCATTATTCCCCTTCAGACTCAAATCCCAAACTCTTTAGTGGCACAGCGAGAGATGTCGTTGGTCACCTTACATACCAGTGGCTACTGACGGGACGGAAGAAAGGAAAGAGGAACCAGATCGGGCACCATCTTGATTCTACAGCAGAAAGAATGGTGCAGTTTGTTTTGCCATACTGTACAGTATGTATGTCCGACGAGTAGCAGCAGGATATATTGGCCACTCGATCAGCTGACTTTGCATCACAATCACTTAAATCATTATTGCTTGATAGTTAAAGTCGAGATAGATCAATGCTATACTGCACACACACAATTATAACCAAGAAGCAAAAGATTTAAGCTGAAAAAGGGTCCTAGTTTAGCGACACATTGGACTGCCCTCCATGATGCTGGGACTTGAGGTGTAACAGAACAACGAGAGAAAGAGAGAAAGGGAAGGAAGAGTAGAAACATTTAGGAAGAGAGGAGAGTAAAGGAAGTGGAGTGCTACATTACATTGTTGAAAATTAAATAAATCAACAGCCATATTTTCAAACATCATGATCAACTAGGGGATATTATATGATTGGTATAATGAAAACGGTATCCTTTTGATCATTGTTGATGATCAAAATACCAATACTGTGAAGCTACAACACATTCCTCTGTAGTAGGATTTTGTAAACTGGACATCACATTTCCCCAGTGGATTCAGCCAAGTTTTTAAGCAGCATCTCCTAGTTTCAAACCGACAGTCCTTTAAATAATCACCTCAAGGAATTGCAACCCCGACCTGGCAGCCATTACCAGATGTAACTGCACAGATCTATTGACAGAGCTGCATTAAACTGTGGCCCCGGGCTAAATCAACACCCCACTCCCTGGAAGTGGTTTCTTCTTCATCAAAGCACTCCTCATCAGACAATTCTCAGCTACATTCACATTGTTTTCTATCTCTGGAAGCACCAGTACATTCACATTGTTTTCTATCTCTGGAAGCACCAGTACATTCACATTGTTTTCTATCTCTGGAAGCACCAGTACATTCACATTGTTTTCTATCTCTGGAAGCACCAGTACATTCACATTGTTTTGTGACTTCCCTCTTTTCTTCTCCCAAAGCTCCAATATCCATCTGTTCTGTACTTTTCCTCTGTAACCTGGCACTCCACTGACTGAGAGCGGATGGCTCACACTGGTGTCTGTCTGTCTGTCTGCCTGCATGTTGGTCTGCCTGCTTGCCTGTCTGTCTGCTTGTCCGTTCATCCGCCTGCCTGCTTGTCTGTCTGCCTGACACCTTCCTGTTCACGCAATCAGCCCTTATCCGTCAAGACCTCCTCTCCTCACGGCTGAGACAATGGGACGTGTAGTGGCCCTCTGTTCATGCTATGGTCCCCATACACTCCTCTCTCCACACCTCTCTCAATCAGTCAGCCCCCTGTTGGGCCTTAATCAAGAAGAGCACCATCACCGTTTGACCACTGATTTGCTCATGTTGCTACACCTTATAGTTGACACTGTAGTGCAGAAGGGATACAATTTTCAGTAATGTCTGATATATTATCATGCTACATTTTTTTGAAAAATAAGCATTTAATTGTCTTGAGAGGCTTTTTTTACATCCCAATGTTAAAGCTTTGTCACACGTTGCACATTTCTCCAATTTGGACAAATCAACATGTGCCTAAATAGTAGTGATGTCACACCATCATGGTTACCGTCATGGCATACCGTTACTGTAACAGCTGAGAACAATGGTTAGCTGAAGATCAAAAAGCCAAGGTACAGTTACTGAAAAAGATGAGATATGCACTGAAGAGTAGTTCAGGACAAGGTCTCCACCTGTTCTGAATTTATTTCACGTTGGGTGTGTGTGTGGGGGGGATTCAACATGGTAAAGCTGTCGTGATGAAACCAACCCCACCTTCCCCGAACCAAACAGTCAAGGGGTTCTGGGGAATCGGAGCAGCGTGGTCTCCACTCACATGACAGAGCAGCTCTTGGTCTTCTCCTTCTTGAAGGTGGAGGAGAGCAGATCGGAGCGGCTGGGGAGATGGAGGAGCCTCTTGGATAAGCGTCGAGTGGGGCTGGGCTTGGGGAGGGGCTGGAGCTTGTTGATGCAAGCCAGAGAGGCCGTACGGAACACACTGTGGATACTCTTCTCTGAGGTGAACGCTGAACACTCCAGGTAGGCCTCAGTACCAAGCTGCTTGGCCATGGAGGAACCCTGGGGGAGGAGGGGGCAGAGTAGAGCGGCTCAGAGCTTATTCTGTTCCACACAATAGATTTCACCATACATCTCTATCTGAACAGGTCCTAGTGTGTGTGTGTGTGTGTGTGTGTGTGTGTGTGTGTGTGTGTGTGTGTGTGTGTGTGTGTGTGTGTGTGTGTGTGTGTGTGTGTGTGTGTGTGTGTGTGTGTGTGTGTGTGTGTGTGTGTGTGTGTGTGTGTGTGTGTGTGTGTGTGTGTGTGTGTGTGCATGCATGTGTGTGTGTGTGCATGCGTGTGCACGCGGGTCAAGGTTTCCGTTAGGAAAATGTGGCACCGGACATTTTACCGGCAACATTTTAATTTACCAGACATTTGAGAAATTCACCGGACCCATATGGGTGCGTAACCTGATTAGGGCATCCACCCACGGTGCTCAGAATGACAGAAATCACATTCATATTATGGTAATTCATTCTTACAAATTCTGATGTGCACTTTGAAGATGTTAGAATAACTGTGCATATTTACTGTTCCTCTGACAACAAGACAAGTAACGAACAGCTAAATCACTAGCCTATGTCAATCTACTATAGTAGAAAAGTTTAGGCTACCTATTCTATTGGTCAGCTTGTCGAGATAGAAATAGCCTATTCCAAACAGACTCTGGGACAGTTGTGGGACGATAGATCCCAAATTTATACAACCAGGCTACATAAAACACAAAATGTCTGATGCAACAGATTAGAACGTTTAGCTTAAAATGTTGATAAACTATTATTTCTTCACATTATAAAGCAGTAGGCTACGCTCGAATGTGCGTTCCATAATACAATTAGCAGGAAAACACCATTGTCAAAAGGGCACTGCAAATGAGAGCGTTTCATGTGACAGAGATGAAAATATCCATTAGAAATGTAGAAAGAGAGGAGATCTAATAGGCTACTTTGAAGCAAGGTAAGACACACCTCATAATATGTATTAAAACATTCAGTATATGTTTTCAAAATGCATACTGCCTCAAGCACATTGCAAAGTGGTGTGTGATGCGCTAATGAAGCCTGCCCTCTGTTTCTGTTTGATGCCGCATTCAAAACTGGGAACTCAGAAATCTAAGATTTCTTTCTTCAGTGTGTTCAAGACAACTGGGGAAAAAACTAGGTCTGACTGGGAAAAATCCAACTGGGGATTAAAACTCGGGACTTTCCAACCTGAAGATCACTGACGCCATGATTTGACCTCGTATTTTTCAGAGTTTCCAGTTGTCTTGAAAGCACCACTAGATTCAGCAGCAGCTCTTGTGCTGTCTGACAGAATTTCCACTCAAAGGCTCTGTATCTGCATGCTGTACACATGTGATAAATAAGACAGCCTACATAACAAATATAGGCTACTGTACACACGCGCCAATTTAATTCCACAAAATTATGCAAATCAACCTATAGACCGACAAGCATGACCAGTCAAATTTATTTCCATCAATGAAAAGGCTAAAAAGCATTATTTCGCAATGTTTTTTTTCTTCTTCTCCAGGACAATTCGCAGCACTACCGGCTAACAAAAAACCCTGGCCTATGTGTGTCCTCTCAGTCTCACCTGCTCATGGGTGATGGGGACCTGTTTCTGATTGGACAGCTCCATCAGGGTGCAGACGTCTGTGCGCAGGTCGGTCTTACAGCCAATGAGAAGGATGCGTGTGCTGGGGCAGAAATCTAAGATCTCTGTCTTCCACTGGAGAGACAACAGAGCAGATTTTTACCCACATGATAGTCATGATTTGGGGTAGTTTACCAAATTACAAATGTAATTCCCCTCATGATTACCTAGATAAAGTCTACGGACCTGGTGAATCACATAGCTATAAACTAGAAAGCAACAATACGTTGCCTAGTCTCTGTTTTGAATAGCACGTTTTGAAAAGCCCAATAAAAGCCAGATGATTTGAGCCTGGTGGCTGGATTGATAGAATCTCTGTGGGAATACTGTTAGGAATACTGTTTAGAGAGAGAAAAGAGAGATAAAAGAGAGAGAAATGAGAGAGACAGAAAGATAAAGTGAGAGATGGGAGCCATTACCTTCTTGAGCCCACAGTCGAAGGTGTCTGGGCGGCTGATGTCAAAACAGAGGAGCACAGCGTCAGAGTCACTGTAACAGAGAGGCCTCACATTGTCATAGTAGGGAGAACCTAGAGGAGAGGACAGAGACTTGTTAACAGACATCCAGAACAACATTCAGATGCAGGGAAGGGAAGAACATACAGTAAAACAAAAATAGTTTGGTCTAACACCCTCACCAAATACTGTCCAGGGTAAATGATAGTAGACTGTCTTCTTTTAACAATATAATGCAGAAAGGAGACATCATATCCAAAAAGAAACAACATTTAGTTGTTTTAACAAAAGAAAATGACTCAACTAGAATGCTATTTGTCCCTAAACAGAGAGTACACAGTGGCAGAATACCTGATCACTGTGACTGACCCAAACTTAAGGAAAGCTTTGACTATGTACAGACTCAGTGCCCATAGCCTTGCTATTGAGAAAGGCCGCCATAGGCAGATCTGGCTCTCAAGAGGAGACAGGCTATGTGCACACTGCCCACAGAATGAGGTGGAAACTGAGCTGCACTTCCTAACCTCCTGCCCAATGTATGACCATATTAGAGAAACATATTTCCCACAGATTACACAGACCCACAAAGAATTTGAAAACAAACCAGATTTTTATCAACTCCCATATCTACTGGGTGAAATACCACAGTGTGCCATCACAGCAGCAAGATTTGTGACCTGATGCCACAAGAAAAGGGCAACCAGTGAAGAACAAAAACCATTGTAAATACAACTTATATTTATGTTTATTTATTTTCCCTTTTGTACTTTAACCATTTGCACATTGTTACAACACTGTATATATATACATAATATGACATTTGTAATGTCTTTATTCTTTTGGAACTTCTGTGAGTGTAATGTTTACTGTTAATTTTTATTGTTTATTTCACTTTGTATTTTATCTACTTCACTTGCTTTGGTAATGTTAACATATGTTTCCCATGCCAATAAAGCCCCTTGAATTGAATTGAAACAGAGAGAGAGAGAGAGAGAGAGAGAGAGAGAGAGAGAGAGACAGAGAGAGAGAAACAGAGAGAGAGAGAGAGAGAGAGACATAGACATATAAGGAGAGACAGAAAGAGAGGACAGAGACCAGGGATAATCTCTGAGGGGTGTCACTTCTCATGCTGAGCTGTACTTTGCTGTCCCTTCCCCCTCTCTCTTCCCTCTCCTCTCCTTTCCTCCTCTCCTCCCTATCCTCATCTCCTCCCCATCCTCCTATCATCTCCTTCTCTTCTCTCCTCCCTTATCATCTCCTCTCCTCTCCTTTCCTCCTCTCCTCCCTATCCTCATCTCCTCCCCATCCTCCTATCATCTCCTCCCCTCCTTCTCTTCTCTCCTCCCTATCCTCATCTCCTCCCCATCCTCCTATCATCTCCTCCCCTCCTTCTCTTCTCTCCTCCCTATCCTCATCTCCTCCCCATCCTCCTAACATCTCCTCCCCTCCCCTCCCCTCCCCTCCTTCTCTTCTCTCCTCCCTTATCATCTCCTCTCCTCTCCTCCCCATCCTCCTCTCTTCCCATCTCCTCTCATCTCCTCTCCTCTCCCCTATTGGTGTTTCAGAGTGGGAGAAGATGACAATCAAGACACTAAATCCACATTGATATTTTTATCACTGGATTAAACAAGTGGAACAGAACAGTGAGGCTGGCTAGGGGCAGCATAGCAGGCAGACGCTCCCACTCATGTACTCGGAATCCTTAAGCAACTACCCCCCTCTCGCCCCCTCTACACACTCCCTGGTCTTCCCTCCACTCAGCACAGAGCAATACCTCCAGTCCCTCTGCCGTTACCACAGCAACAGCCTTGGAATCCTCCATCTGCATCAAGCGTTCCTCCCACCCCTCCTCTAAGGCTGGCCGCAACTGCCAATCATCTTACACACTGCTGTCCTACTGCCCACCCACCTACCAAGCTACCGCTCTACACAATTCTCTGTTAAAACAATGTTGGGGCACACACACATGAAAACGCATGCGATCACATATGCAGGCACACACAGTCACACACGCACTCACACAGCGGCACACACACAGTCACACAGTCACACAGCCACACACACACACAAACACACAAACACACACACCTTGGTTACTTGAGTCTCTCGCTCTTGTTTATATTTGTTATATTTGGCATCAGCGGAAGGTGATTCTTTTCTCTTCATCTAAATTATAAATGAATGAATAATCATGTTAACTGATTAAAAAGGACTTCCAATGGGTATCTAATGGATATCATCTATCTATTTTTCCCCTTACGGTTATGTACACCATATACACTGGAACACATTCCTAATATTGAGTTGCACCCCCATTTGCCCTCAGAACAGCCTGGCACCTACTACCATACCCTCTTCTAAGGCACTTGTATGTTGTCTTGCCCATTCACCCTCTGAATGACACACATACACAATCCATGTCTCAATTGTCTCAAGGCTTAAAAATCCTTCCTCAACCTGTCTCCTCCCCTTCATCTACACCAGGTAATCCCAAACTGGGGTATGCAATGCTGTCGGTGGGTACGCCAAATAAAAATATTTTTTCACATTTTCAAACAGACCATTTATATTTTCCAAGGGGCTTTATAAACTCAGCAAAAAAAGAAATGTCCTCTTATTGTCAGCTGCGTTCATTTTCAGCAAACTTAACATGTGTAAATATTTGTATGAACATAACAAGATTCAACAACTGAGACATGAACTGAACAAGTTCCACAGACATGTGACTAACAGAAATGTAATAACGTATCCCTGAACAAAGGGGGGGTCAAAAGTAACAGTCAGTATCTGGTGTGGCCACCAGCTGCATTAAGTACTGCAGTGCATCTCCTCCTCATGGACTGCACCAGATTTGCCAGTTCTTGCTGTGAGATGTTACCCCACTCTTCCACCAAGGCACCTGCAAGTTCCCGGACATTTCTGGGGGGAATGGCCCTAGCCCTCACCCTCCGATCCAACAGGTCCCAGACGTGCTCAAATGGATTGAGATCCGGGCTCTTCGCTGGTCATAGCAGAACACTGACATTCCTGTCTTGCAGGAAATTACGCACAGAACGAGCAGTATGGCTGGTGGCATTGTCATGCTAGAGGGTCATGTCAGTATGAGTCTGCAGGAAGGGTACCACATGAGGGAGGAGGATGTCTTCCCCTTTCCAAATCAATCCTGCTCCAGAGTACAGGCCTCGGTGTAACGCTCATTCCTTCGACGATAAACGCCAATCCGACCATCACCCCTGGTGAGACAAAAACGCGACTCGTCAATGAAGAGCACTTCTTGCCAGTCCTGTCTGGTCTAGCGACGGTTGGTTTGTGCCCATAGGTGATTGTTGCCGGTGATATCTGGTGAGGACCTGCCTTACAACAGGATTACAAGCCCTCAGTCCAGTCTCTCTCAGCCTATTGCGGACAGTCTGAGCACTGATGGAGGGATTGTGCGTTCCTGGTGTAACTCGGGAAGTTGTTGTTGCCATCCTGTACCTGTCCTGCAGGTGTGATGTTCAGATGTACCGATCCTGCGCAGGTGTTGTTACAAGTGGTCTGCCACTGCGAGGACGATCAGCTGTCCATCCTGTCTCCCTGTAGCGCTGTCTTAGGCGTCTCACAGAACGGACATTGCAATTTATTGCCCTGGCCACATCTGCAGTCCTCATGCCTCCTTGCAGCATGCGTAAGGCACGTTCACACAGATGAGCAGGGACCCTGGGCATCTTTCTTCTTGTGTTTTTCAGAGTCAGTAGAAAGGCCTCTTGAGTGTCCTAAGTTTTCATAACTGTGACCTTAATGGCCTACCGTCTGTAAGCTGGTAGTGTCTTAACGACCGTTCCACAGGTGCATGTTCATTAATTGTTTATGGTTCATTGAACAAGCATGGGAAACAGTGTTAAAACCCTTTACAATGAAGATCTGTGAAGTTATTTGGATTTTTACGAATTATCTTTGAAAGACAGGATCCTGAAAAATGGTTGTTTCTTTTTTTTTGCAGAGTTTATTTGGGTGAGTTTTTTTTCTCGCCTGAGTATCCTCATTTCACTGCCAAAAATAAAATTAAACTATCTAGTGTTCATCGAAATAACATCACAATGTCAAATACAAGTAGCCTAGTCTAATAATTAACATCCAATCACATTAACCGTTACTCTCTTGCGGGAATTCCACTAACGGTCCGTATGTAGCCAAACGTAGCTGCTGCTCATTCCGTTTGCTCGAAAATGTATAAAAGGTTAAAAAAAAAATAAGGCCCTCGTCCATAGAGACACATACTAACTCTACAGCTAGTACTGCTAATACCAGCAGTACTACACCTGCGTCTGTCGACGACACAAGTTGTTCTGCTTCCACGAGTACATCCAATGCTAGCATCAGTAATTCTATATTTGTTGTTAGCCCAGCAGGCATGGACACTGCCAGTTGTGAATCTGATGCAGCCGAAGAGCTACTGCCCCCTTACCCGGGAAAGCACCGAACAACAGACAGGGACGTTGGACCATCGAAGAGGCGCAAATATGATGAGAACTACATTGACTTGGGGTTCACTTACATTATATTGGGAGTAGTGCCTTTCCTCAGCCACAGTGTGTTATATGTGCAAAAGTACTATCTCACAACTCGATGAAACCTTCACTCTGGCGCAGACATTTAGAAACAAAACATGCCAACTTGAAAAACAAGCCACAGGAGTTTTTTGACCGAGAATTAGGACGACCTTCGAGTAGTAAGACATGTATCAAAGCAACAGATACCATTAATAAGAAGGGTCTAGAAGCGTCTTATATGGTGAGCTACCGAGTGGCTAGAACAGGCAAGCCCCATACTATTGAGGAGGACTTCATTCTTCCTGCTGCCACGGATATGGCTGGGACAATGCTTGGGGAAAAGGCCAAAAAAAACTATACAGACAATGCCTTCATCAAACAACACTGTTTCACGATGCATTAGTGACATGGCAGGAGATGTTTTGAAACAATTACTGTTTTGCATACAAGCCAGTGAATTATATGCGTTACAGCTGGATGAGTCAACAGACGTGGCGGGCCTGGCACAGCTCCTGGTATATGTCTGTTATGTTTATGGGGGGTCAATTAAGGAAGACATCCTCTTCTGCAAACCACTGGAAACCAGGACAACAGGAGAGGATATTTTTAATGTCCTGGTCAGCTTTGTGACATCAAATGGATGTTGGTGGTCAAGATGTGTTGATATTTGTACTGATGGCACAAAAGCCATGACAGGGAGACAGTGGAGTGTTAACGCATGTGCAAGCAGTTGCTCCCTACGCCACTTGGGTGCACTGCAGCATCCACGAGAGGCTCTTGCTGCCAAGGAAATGCCTGACAGCTTGAAAGACTTTCTGGACACCACAGTGAAAATGGTTAACTTTGTTAAAGCAAGGCCCCTGAACTCTCGTGTATTTTCTGCACTATGCAATGATATGGGCAGCAACCATGTAACGCTTTTACAACATACAGAAGTGTGTTGGTTATCAAGGGGCAGGGTATTGAGACATTTTCTTTTTATTGATAGACAAGCTTAAAGTGTTCTTTACTGACCATCATTTTTACTTGTCTGACCACTTGCATGATGACGAGTTCCTCACACGACTGGCCTATCTGGGTGATGTTTTTCTCACCTGAATGATCTGAATCTAGGATTAGAGGGACTCTCCGCAACTATATTCAATGTGGACAAAATTGAGGCTATGATTAAGAAGTTGGAGCTCTTCTCTGTCTGCATTAACAAGGACAACACACAGGTCTTTCCATCATTGTATGTTTTTTTGTGTGCAAATGAACTCAAGCTTACAGACAATGTCAAATGTGATATAGCGAAGCACCTGAGTAAGTTGGGTGCGCAATTACACAGGTACTTTCCCGAAACGGATGACACAAACAACTGGATTCTTTCATGCCCTGCCTCCAGTCCACTTACCGATATCTGAACAAGAGAGCCTCATCAAAATTGCAACAAGCGGTTCTGTGAAAATTGAATTTAATCAGAAGCCACTGCCAGATTTCTGGATAGGGCTGCGCTCAGAGTATCCTGCCTTGGCAAATCGCCTGTTAACTTGTTAGGGAGCAGTGCATGAGGTGACCGTTTTGGAGAGCCTGGCGTGCCCAAAGTAAAATGCCTCCCATTCAGGCCCAGAAAATAGGATATGCATATATTTAGTACCATTGGATAGGAAACACTCTGAATTTTCCAAAACTGTTAACCATTTGTCTGTGAGTGAAACAGAACGCATATGGCAAAACCCAGAGGAATTTCTGTCCTGGAAAAAGTGATTTTGACACATTGCTCATTTGGGAACCCCTCCCTAATGAAAATGACCATATAAGGGCATATGAATGCAGTACACGTCGCTTCCTTATGATGTCAACAGCCTCGAGACAGTGTATTTCTTCCATTTTGGATGAATAACACCAGAGAAAAAGACCAAACAATGAAGTCCCCCCCCTTGATGACAACAGTACCCAGCGCGCGCGCACGAGAAGTCACGATGTGTCTTTTTTTACCGTCGTTATCGATCAGTTTATATTCCGGTTGATTTATAATAGTAAATATACGTAAAAGTGTTCCTAAGGATACATTTAAAACTATGTTTGATTGTTCTTGGACAAGTTTATAGGTATAAGATGAACGAGTTGGCGTCACGTTTTAATGGAGGAGTGGAAGCTGTCGTTTCTGATTATAACGCGCGAACCAAATGGAGGATTTATGGATAAAATACGTTACTTTTTCTAACAAAAGAACCATGGATTGTCTTCGTTGGACACTTAGGATGACCTCAGCAGAAGTTCTTCAACAGGTAATTGATTTGTTTTCGCTGTGAAATGTGTTATGTGTGTGCCATGATGGCTAATCGATACATGGCTATGGGAAAAATATGTGAGGTGCTACTCTCAAACAATCAAATGTGCCTCTTTCGCCGTAAAGCCTTTTTGAAATCTGACAACGCTGTGATATTGCCAAGAAACAGAGCTTTTGATGAGTATGGAACACTTGTATATTGGTGGATGTTTAATAATTCAACTTTGGGATTTTGAATTTGGCGCTTTACATTTTACCTGGTAGTGTCGGGAGGAGCCCGCTAGCGACCCACTGGTCCTTGAGAAGTTTTAAGACACTGATGCCCTTTACAACCACATACCTATGTGAGAGGGCATTCTCGGCACTCACTAGCATGAAAACTAAATACAGGCACAGACTGTGTGTGGAAAATGATTTAAGACTGAGACTCTCGCCAATACAACCCAACATTGCAGAGTTATGTGCATCCTTTCAAGCACACCCTTCTCATTAACATGTGGTGAGTTTTCACAATTTTCGATTAACAAATATTTTTTTATATGTAAGATGGTTAAATAAAGAGCAAAATTATTGATTATTATTATATTATTATTTGTGCCCTGGTCCTATAAGAGCTCATTGCCACTTCCCACAAGCCGGGTTGTGATAAAAACTCACACTCATTCTTATGTTTAATAAATGTATTGTTTAGTGTGTTTAGTGTGTTTAGTTTAGTGTGTTTAGTGTGGCAGGCTTACAATGATGGCAAAAAAATACATTTGAGAGTGCGCAGACCGTGGTGCTAGAGGGGGTACGCAGCTGGAGGTTGAATGTTTGAAGGGGTACGGGACTATAAAAAGTTTGGGAACCACTGATCTACACTGACTGAAGTGGATTTAACAAGTGGCATCAATAAAGGATCATAGCTTTCACCTGGTCAGTCCATGTCATGAAAAGAGCAGGTGATCTTAATGTTTTGTACACTCAGTGTATACCACACTAGCCGACAATGTCACGATTCATTAAATATGACATAACCAAGCTAAATTATTTACAATGTAATGTACAGAACAACACAGGAAAAAGGTACTGTACCACCACCTACAAAAGAAAACAAAGAACATGGGTGTGTGTGCATATTGATCTGTCCATAAATAGCTAATGATTCTCAACATTATCAAAGGGTCAAATTGAATTAACCAGCTGCTGTGAAACGTGTGTGGAATAATGAGAAGCTGTGGAAAAAATCTCAGAGTAGTTTGCTATTCTGAACGTCAACAGAGAAATGACTGTACAGGAACAATAGGACTAGCTTGTTGCGTCAGGACACTGTGGAAGAAATCTCAGAGTAGTTTGCTGTTCTGAACGTCAACAGAGAAATGACTGTACAGGAACAATAGGACTAGCTTGCTGCGTCAGGACACTGTGGAAGAAATATCAGAGTAGTTGGATGTTCTGAACGTCAACAGAGAAATGACTGTACAGGAACAATAGGACTAGCTTGTTGCGTCAGGACGTCTGTCTGGATCTATGCCTTTAGAAACGACAGCTTGCATTCTAAAGCTGTTAGTTCACTCCTGGCCAATGAGTGATGGAGAGAACATGTAGTCTGAGCTACCTGTCCTGAACAATATCAAACAATTTCAATAATCATCTAGTGGACCTGGATCATCTACAGCAGTGGTTCCAAAACATTTTATAGTCCCGTACCCCTTCAAACATTCAACCTCCCGAGCACTCTCAAATTGTGTTTTTTTGCCATCATTGTAAGCCTGCCACACACACACTATACAATAAATGTATTAAACATAAGAATGTGTCACGCCCTGATCTGTTTCACCTGTCCTTGTGCTTGTCTCCACCACCCTCCAGGCGTCGCCCATCTTCCCCACTTATCCCCTGGGTATTTATACCAGTGTTTTCTGTCTGTCTGTGCCAGTTCGTCTTGTTTGTTCAAGTCAACCAGCATTTTTCTCAGCTCCTGCTTTTCCCCAGTCTCTCTTTCTCTCGTCCTCCTGGTTTTGACCCTTGCCTGTTCTGACTCTGAGCCTGCCTGCCGTCCTGTGCCTTTGCCCCTACTCTGGTTTACCAACCTCTGCCTGACCTGACCCTGGGCCTGCCTGCCGTCCTGTGGTTTTGCCCCTACTCTGGTTTACCAACCTCTGCCTGACCTGACCCTGGGCCTGCCTGCCGTCCTGTGCCTTTGCCCCTACTCTGGTTTACCAACCTCTGCCTGACTTGACCCTGGGCCTGCCTACTGTCCTGTACCTTGGCCCCACTACTCTGGATTATCGACCCGTCTGCCTTGACCTGTCGTTTGCCTGCACTGTTGTTGCAATTAACATTGTTACTTCAACACAGTCTGCACTTGGGTCTTACCTGAAACCTGATAGAATGAGTGTGAGTTTGTCACAACCCGGCTCGTGGGAAGTGACAAAGAGCTCTTATAGGACCAGGGCACAAATAATAATATAATAATCAATCATTTTGCTCTTTACTTAGCCATCTTACATATAAAACTTTATTTGTTCATAGAAAAGTGTGCAAAGCTGTCATCAAGGCAAACGGTGGCTATTTGAAGAATCTCAAATATTAAATATATTTTGATTTGTTTAACACTTTTTTGGTTACTAATTCCATATGTGTTATTTCATAGTTTTGATGTCTTCACTATTATTCTACAATGTAGAAAACAGTAGAAATAAAGAAAAACCCTTGAATGAGTAGGTGTTCTAAAACCTTTGACCGGTACTGTATATTCTGTTCTCAAAAGTGAAGCTGGAAAGAGGGCCCATCAACAAGGTCTTACTTAGGGCTCTAAAAAGCTTGGTATAACGTAGGTCACTGTGGCCAGTTCATATAGATCAGTGACCCTCAAAATGTTTAATGTACCACCAAGTTCATTTTGCTCTGCCCGGAGGAGTACCCCTGAACTACTGTCGGAAGTTTACATACACCTTAGCCAAATACATTTAAACTCTGTTTTTCACAATTCCTGACATTTAAAAAAAAAATCCCTGTCTTAGGTCAGTTAGGATCACCACTTTATTTTAAAAATGTGAAATGTCAGAATAATAGTAGAGAGAATGATTTATTTCAGCTTTTATTTCTTTCATCACATTCCCAGTGGGTCAGAAGTTTACATACACTCAATTAGTATTTGGTAGCATTGCCTTTAAAATGTTTAACTTGGGTCAAACGTTTTGTGTAGCCTTCCATAAGCTTCCCACAATATGTTGGGTGAATTTTGGCCCATTCCTGCTGAAAGAGCTGGTGTAACTGAGTTAGGTTTGTAGGCCTCCTTGCTCGCACATGCTTTTTCAGTTCTGCCCACACATTTTCTATAGGATTCAGATCAGGGCTTTGTGATGGCAACTCCAATACTTTAACTTTGTTGTCCTTAAGCCATTTTGCCACAACTTTGGAAGTATGCTTGGGGTAATTGTCCATTTGGAAGACCCATTAGCAACTAAGCTTTAACTTCCTGACTGATGTCTTGAGATGTTGCTTCAATATATCCACATAATGTTCCTTCCTCATGATGCCATCTATTTTGTGAAGTGCACCAGTCCCTCCTGCAGCAGAGCACCCCCACAACATGATGCTGCCACCCCTGTGCTTCACGGTTGGGATGGTGTCCTTCGGCTTGCAAGCCTCACCCTTTTTCCTCCAAACATAACAATGGTAATCATGGCCAAACAGTTATATTTTTGTTTCATCAGACCAGAGGACATTTCTCCAAAAAGTACAATCTTTGTCCCCATGTGCAGTTGCAAACCGTAGTCTGGCTTTTTAATGGCGGTTTTGGAGCAGTGGCTTCTTCCTTGCTGATCAGATTTTCAGGTTATGTCGATACAGGATTCGTTTTTACTGTGGATATAGATACTTGTGTGCCTGTTTCCTCCAGCATCTTCACAAGGTCCTTTGCTGTTGTTCTGGGATTGATTTGCACTTTTCGCACCAAAGCACGTTCATCTCTAGTAGACAGAACGCGTCTCCTTCCTGAGCGGTATGACGGCTGCGTGGTCCCATGGTGTTTATACATGACATAATTTTCCAAGCTGTTTAAAGGCACAGTCAATTTAGTGTATGTAAACTTCTGACCCACTGGAATTGTCATACAGTGAATTATAAGTGAAATACTCTGTCAGTAAACAATTGTTGGAAACATTACTTGTGTCATGCACAAAGTAGATGTCCGAACCGACTTGCCAAAACTATCGTTTGTTAACAAGAAATGTGTGGAGTGGTTGAAAAACGAGTTTTAATGACTCCAACCTAAGTGTATGTAAACTTTCCACTTCAACTGTAGGTTGATGATATAGGATGAGAGGATGTAGTTACCTGACGTGTCCCACAGACTGAGCTCCACTCGCTGCTCCTCTAGTTCCAGACACGCGGTGTAGTTCTCAAACACTGTGGGCACATAAGTCTGAGGAGAGGAATGACATAGCAGTCTGTTAATATCCTCCCTGCTACAAGTTACGGAATTTATTTTCATAATTCAGATCTACATTAAAATGAAATACAGTCTTCTAATACGAAAATAGTAAACATTTGAGTGTAAACGAATTAGTAGGCTAGCCTAATAAAAATGAATGGAAAAAATTATGCATGATCATATCTGCCTTATAAAACCGATTTCAATGTGGTGATGATCAGAAGCCTACAGTAGAACATATGATATAATCCAATGTGAAAACTGTGAATTATTGGACATGAGCATCAAGTAGTAGATATAGGCAGCCTGGCCGAAGCGGGTGATGCTCTATTAGAAATTCATCCATCGTCAGTTTATTCCCAACTTTTAAAAGAGCCGTTTATGAGGCTGATCAAATCCTCAGAAACATGTGCTCAATCAATATGGAAGCTTTGCAGTACATATATAATGTGTATCTTAAAATTATAGTATTGAAACAGGAGAACAAATATTCGCATACCTCTGGATAACAATCCTTCGCGAGGACTTGCAACATCGCAGTTTTTCCGCATTGAACATCCCCAACAAGAACCAGTTTACATCTCACCACCAACGGCTGTGGATTTCTCCTTTCCTTCATATTTGTAACAGTCAAGAACACAAGTATTTATTAAAGAAAAAGGGTAAAAACGCGAAATCCAGAATAAAAACGTCCTTGGTAGCGGTAGAGCACCGTAGCCTATTCTGAAGTGGGGTCTAGTCCTAGAAGGATGCTTGCATTTGATGTAATGAGAGTCAACACTGCGGCTCTTTATAGTGCGCTGCCAACAGCCAATGGGCGCGCGGTTTTCCTGACTTTCTTGTATTCCTTTCACAGCCCCAGAGTTCTATTGTCCCTGACCGCTGAAATTAAATAAGTTATTTTGCCTTATGCCAGGTAGTTATAGAAATACAACATAAAACCTAAATAATCCATATAAAGTGATTATTACTTGGTTTATGTACAAGACAGTTTTTCTCTAGGGCTTAAAGTCAAGATGACAATACATGTGGTGGAGAGATCCAAGTCCAACACAAATCTTAAAGAAAAAACACAAACTTTGTAACCATAAACCTCACTATTTCCAATGGCATTTATTTTAGCCTACTTGTTCATTTGCCTTTCATTACACTCAAATAATATATGCAGGCTACAGTATTAGTATGTTGGTCACTCATTAAATCAAGCTGGTATATTATTCCTCGTGAGAGAGGCTATTGGACCAACGACCCATGTCTGTATCCAGGATGCTGGTATTGTATTCCGTGCTATTTGAGCCAATCAGCAGATGTCAATTCTTTGAGATTGTATTCCATGCTATTTGAACCAATCAGCAGATGTTAATTCTTGAGATTGTATTCCATGCTATTTGAACCAATCAGCAGATGTTAATTCTTTGAGATTGTATTCCATGATATTTGAGCCAATCAGCAGATGTTAATTCTATGAGATTGTATTCCATGCTATTTGAGTGGATGAGCAAATAAAATACAACTCTAGAGAGAGTGGGATAATGAATGGCTATAGGAGGAGCCAAGACAGAGGTGTATTCCATGCTATTTGGTTGGTTGAGCAGAGAAAGTTCGGGGGAGCCAAGACCCCTTGTAGGGAAGTATCACATAATCACATAATCATTCCAAAGACAGACGTTACATGTCACACCTTAAGGTTATCCACTTAAGACAACTTGCTGTAAATCAAAATACAAAAGTCAATTAATATAATAACCCTCCCCCTAGTGACTAGGAAACTGGGTTCAAATCCGTCTCCAGCCTGTCTCTGCTACAAGACTGTATTGTGTTAGCCCGTGGAACTAAAACCTAGGCATTACACTACCTTGGGGAGTTATCACAAGTCTTCAGCCAGGTCTCAGGCAATATTACTCATCGTATGAGTGTGGTTCACCGTACCCCCTCCGTCACAGCTAGCCAATTTACTTATCTGTCAACAATTCATTCCCCTCCTGGTTGAATGGCTCTGTTGGGCCAAGCCAATCTGCCTTTGTTCGTATGAGTCACACAGTATTCATCCTCCTATTGACATCAGTCAGACTTTTACAGCCCAATACATCATGTTTCCATCACACTGCTCTGATTGTAGATTTACAGTTGGCATGTCTGTCTGGGGTGCTCTACACAGTGATATCTGTCTGGGGTGTTTCTACACAGTGATATCTGTCTGGGGTGTTACTACACAGTGATATCTGTCTGGGGTGCTGCTACACAGTGATATCTGTCTGGGGTGCTGCTACACAGTGATATCTGTCTGGGGTGCTGCTACACAGTGATATCTGTCTGGGGTTCTGCTACAATGTGATATCTGTCTGGGGTGTTGCTACACAGTAAATATCTGTCTGGGGTTCTGCTACACAGTGATATCTGCCTGGGGTGCTGCTACACAGTGATATCTGCCTGGGGTGTTGCTACATAGCGATATCTGCCTGGGGTGCTGCTACACAGTGATATCTGTCTGGGGTGCTGCGACACAGTGACAAAGCAGATAGAGGCAGGGAGGGAGAGAGAGAGAGAGAGAGAGAGAGAGAGAGAGAGATGCAGGTAGGGAGGAAGGGAGTGAGAGAGACTATCAGGCAGGCTTGCAGACAGTGTGCCAGGGCTCTCCTCTCCCTACAGCCTGGCCTAGTCTAACTAAAGAGCTCAGTGGTGAGAGCTGGAGAGAACCCTATTGTAACACATATACACCCTTCTGCTCTGTGTTCCCCTGCCGGCATCAAACCTGCCAGCTGGGCTGGGTGGTACAGACGCAGGAACAGGCTCTGAACTGTCACACTGACTTTACAGTCATCTCCGAGGAGAGGGTAAAGGGGAGAGGAGAGGGGAGAGAACAGAGGAGAGGAGTGAGGACAGAGGAGAGGGGAGAGGACAGAGGAGAGGAGACTTAAGACAGAGCAACACAAATCAAATCCCCACATACAGTTGGTTGGAAGTTTACATACACCTTAGCCAAATACATTTAAACTCATTTTCACAATTCCTGACATTTAATCCTAGTAAAAATTCCCTGTCTTTGGTCAGTTAGGATCACCACTTTATTTAAAAAATGTGAAATGTCAGAATAATAGTAGAGATAATGATATATTTCAGCTTTTATTTCTTTCATCACATTCACAGTGGGTCAGACGTTTACATACACTCAATTAGTATTTGGTAGCATTACCGTTAGATTGTTTAACTTGGGTCAAACATTTCGGGTAGCCTTCCACAAGCTTCCCACAATAAGTTGGATGAATTTTGGCCCATTCCTCCTGACAGAGCTGGTGTAACTGAGTCAGGTTTGTAGGCCTTCTTGCTCGGACATGCTTTTTCAGTTCTGCCCACACATTTTCTATAGGATTGAGGTCAGAGCTTTGTGATGGCCACTCCAATACCTTGACTTTGTTGTCCTTAAGCCATTTTGTCACAACTTTGGAAGTATGCTCGGGGTCATTGTCCATTTGGAAGACCCATTTGCGACCAAGCTTTAACTTCCTGACTGATGTCTTGAGATGTTGCTTCAATATATCCACATAATTTTCCTACCTCATGATGCCATCTATTTTGTGAAGCTCACCAGTCCCTCCTGCAGCAAATCACCTCCACAACATGATGCTGCCACCCCCATGCTTCAGGGTTGGGATGGTGTTCTTCGGCTTGCAAGCCTCACCCTTTTTCCTACAAACATAACAATGGTCATTATGGCCAAACAGTTCTAATTTTGATTCATCAGACCAGAGGATATTTCTCCAAAAAGTACGATCTTTGTCCCCATGCGCAGTTGCAAACCGTAGTCTGGCTTTTTTATGGCGGATTTGGAGCAGTGGCTTCTTCCTTGCTGAGCGGCCTTTCAGGTTATGTCGATATAGGACTCGTTTTACTGTGGATATAGATACTTTGTCCCTTTTTCTTACAGCATCTTCACAAGGTCCTTTGCTGTTGTTCTGGGATTGATTTGCACTTTTTGCACCAAAGTACGTTCATCTCAAAGAGACAGAACGCATCTCCTTCCTGAGCGGTATGACGGCTGCGTGGTCCCTTGGTGTTTATACTTGCGTACTATTGTTTGTACAGATGAACGTGGTACCTTCAGGCGTTTGGAAATTGCTCTCAAGGATGAACCAGACTTGTGGAGGTGTATTTTTTTTCTGAGGTCTTGGCTGATTTCTTTTGATTTTCCCATGATGTCAAGCAAAGAGGCACTGAATTTGAAGGTAGGCCTTGAAATACATCCACAGGTACACCTCCTATTGACTCATATTATGTCAATTAGCCTATTAGAAGATACTAAAGCCATGACATAATTTTCTGCAATTTTCCAAGCTATTTAATGGCACAGTCAACTTAGTGTATGTAAACTTCTGCCTCACTTGAATTGTGATACAGTGATTTATAAGTGAAATAATCTGTCTGTAAACAATTGTTGGAAAAATGACTTGTGTCATGCACAAAGTAGATGTCCTAACCAACTTGCCAAAACTATAGTTTGTTGACAAGAAATTTGTGGAGTGGTTGAAAAACGAGTTTTAATGACTCAACCAAAGTGTATGTAAACTTCCGACTTCAACTGTACGGTCAATGAGCTCAGTGACCAATCATATTTCAGCATATGGCAGCAGGCATGCCAGTTCCCCTGAGAGTCTTTTGCTGAGGCTATAGACTGCTCTACGGCATGCCAGGTCACATGAGAAGGGGTCTGAGTGGATAGACACAGGTTGTGATATCATTCTTCATTATTTTTCTGACAAATCTATTTAGTCAGTCATTGGATATGCTAGTGGTCCGCTGTGTTTCATTTGGTTTTGGTTGGACTTTTTCATATTTGTTAGATTTCCACTATTTGCCAGAATCTCTTGTTAACTAATATTAGCAGTCATTACCGAGACATTAAGTCACATTAACCTTACAAGCATAGAAATCCTGTATGATACATAATATTATGACATTAGAGGGGGGTGTCCATAGTGATACATAATATTATGACATTAGAAGGCGGTGTCCATAGTGATACATAATATTATGACATTAGAAGGTGGTGTCCATAGTGATACATAATATTATGACATTAGAAGGGGGTGTCCATAGTGATACATAATATTATGACATTAGAAGGGGGTGTCCATAGTGATACATAATATTATGACATTAGAAGGGGGTATCCATAGTGATATATAATAGTAATGTTCTATATAATTACAGTCAGGTCCATAAATATTTGGAGATTGACCAAGTTATTATTATTTTAGCTGTGTCACGTCTACTCCCGCTCCCCCGCTCCCCTCGTTGTCGCCAGTTTACTCATCATTACGCACACCTGCCACCATAGTTACGCGCACCTACGCTTCATGAGACTCACCTGGACTCCATCACCTTCCTGATTACCTCCCCTATATCTGTCACTCCCTTTGGTTCATTCCGCAGGCGTTATTGATTCTGTTTCTGTGTTTTATGTCTGTACGCTACTCGTGTTTCTTGTTTTGTTCCATGTTTCATTTATTATTAAATTCACTCCCTGTACTTGCTTCCCCACTCCCAGCATACATGTTACAAGCTGTCTACCACAGCATATTGGAGTTTAAATTAAATAACGAATTTGAGAGTATTTACATCCAAATCGGGGGAACGCTTTAATTTGAAGGTATTTACATCCAAATCGGGTGAACGCTTTAATTTGAGGGTATTTACATCCAAATCGGGTGAACGCTTTAATTTGAGGGTATTTACATCCAAATCGGGTGAGAGCTTTAATTTGAGGGTATTTACATCCAAATCGGGTGAATGCTTTAATTTGAGGGTATTTACATCCAAATCGGGTGAGCGCTTTAATTTGAGGGTATTTACATCCAAATCGGGTGAATGCTTTAATTTGAGGGTATTTACATCCAAATCGGGTGAATGCTTTAATTTGAGGGTATTTACATCCAAATCGGGTGAATGCTTTAATTTGAGGGTATTTACATCCAAATCAGGTGAACGCTTAATTTTACAAGTAAGCAGATAACAAATCTAGAGTTGATTTCAAGTGTGGCATTTGCATTTGGAATCTGTTGCTGTTAACCCTCAATATGAAGTCCAAAGAGCTGTCACTGCCAGTGAAGCAAGCCATCATTAGGCTGAAAAATCAAAACAAACCATTCAGAGAGATAGCAAAAACATTGGGTGTGGCCAAATCAACTACCTGGTACATTCTTAAAAAGAAAAAACACTGGTGAGCTCAGGAACACCAAAAGGCCCAGAAGACCACGAAAAACACTATGGTGGATGACAGAATAATTATTTCCCTGGTTAAGAAAAACTCCTTCGGGAGGGACTCCTTCAGGAGGTAGACGTATCTGTGTCAAAGTCAACAATCAAGAGAAGACTTCACCAGAGTACCACAAGATGTAAACCATTGGTAAGCATCAAAAACAGGAAGACCAAATTAGAGTTTGCCAAAAAACATCAAAAAAAGCCTGGAACAACATCTTATGGACAGATGAGACAAAGATCAACTTGTACCAGAATGATGGGAAGAGAATAGTATGGAGAAGGGAAGGATCTGCTCATGATCTGAAGCATACCACCTCATCTGTGAAGCATGGTGGAGGTAGTGTTATGGCGTGGGCATGTATGGCTGCCAATGGAACTGGTTCCTTTGTATTTATTGATGATGTGACTGCTGACAAAAGCAGCAGGATGAATTCTGAAGTGTTTAAGGCTAATATTATCTGCTCAGATTCAGCCAAATGCTTCAAAGCTCATTAGACGGTGCTTCACAGTGGAGATGGACAATGACCCGAAGCATACTGCGAAAGCAACCCAATACTTTTTTAAGGCAAAGAAGTGGAATGTTCTGCAATGGCCAAGTCAATCACCTGACCTGAATCCAATTGAGCATGCATTTCACTTGCTGAAAGATAAACTGAAGGCAAAACACCCCAAGAACAAACAGGAAGTGAAGACAGCTGCAGTAAAGGCCTGGCAGAGCATCACCAGGGAAGAAACCCAGCATCTGGTGATGTCTATGGGCTCCAGACATCAGGAGGTCATTGACTGCTAAGGGGTTTCAACCAAGTATTAACACTCACAATTTAATGTATGATTATGTTAGTTGTCCAATTACTTTTGAGCCCCTAAAATTGGGGGGGTATGTATTAAAATGCTTGTAATTCCTACACGGTTCATACAATCATTTTGACACAACCATTAAATTAAAGATGAACGTCTACACTTAAAGCACATCTTGATTGTTTCCTTTCAAATCCATTGTGGTGGCGTACAGAGCCACAATGATACTTATGGACCTGACTGTATATGGGGCAAGGGTTGCAAAATTACAGTAACTTTTCCAAAATTCACAGATCTTCCAGAAATCCTGGTTGAAGGATTCCCGGTTTTCCTGATTATTCATTCCTGTTTCTGGGAACCTTCCAACTGGTATTTCTGGAAAACCAGGTAATTTTGGGAAAGTTACTGTAATTTCGTAACCCTGTATGGGGGTCTCTGTGTTGGTCTCATAATACAGATGCTAATGCCAACGCTGCCCTGAGCCCCATAGAAACACATTACTCATATAATACTCTCTATGGCAGATTCTGTGCTTTTCTCTGTCACTTTAGGCTATGGAGACTGGGGTGTGGGGAGGCAATGTTGTATAATGTTTTAGAGAGAGGGTTTGGTGCTGGTGAAGCTGCATACCAAGCGCGCTCCTGTTATTTTGGAGAGTATCGCCCTCTGGTGGGTAATAGGAGAATGGCATGGAAGTTTGGATTCTGTCATATGCAACAAGGAAATTCTGTACATTGAAACAAGTAAAATAAAATAAAATGTTATTTGTCACATACACATGTTTAGTTATTGCGGGTGTAGCAAAATGCTTGTGAAATAATGAATTAACAGATTTTATTGACTGCTCAATAAACAGTCATATAATTGAAATTAGTATATACAGTACCTTCAGAAAGTATTCAGACCCCTTGACTTTTTCCACATTTTGTTACGTTGCAGCCTTATTCTAAAATGGATTAAAAATAAATAAATCCTCAGCAATCTACCCGAAAACAGGTTATGTAATTGGCTTTCAATCAATCAATCTAATTCATTTATATGTCAAAGGAATTCAATCAATCAAATTCATTTATAAGGCCCTTCTTACATCAGCTGATGTCACAAAGTGCTGTACAGAAACCCAGACTAAAACCCCAAACAGCAAGCAATGCAGGTATAGAAGCACAGTGGCCAGGAAAAACTCCCTAGAAATGAAGGAACCTAGGAAGAAACCTAGAGATGAACCAGGTTATGTGGGGTGGCCAGTCCTTTTCTGGCTGTGCCTGGTGGAGATTATAACAAAACATGGCCAAGATGTTCAAATGTTCATAGATGACCAGCAGGGTCAGATAATAATAATCCCAGTGGTTGTAGAGGGTGCAACAGGTCAGCACCTCAGGAGTAAATGTCAGTTGGATTTTCATAGCCGATCATTCAGAGTATCTCTACCGGATCTGCTGTCTCTAGAGAGTTGAAAACAGCAGGTCTGGGACAAGGTAGCACGTCCGGTGAACAGGTCAGGGTTCCATAGCCGCAGGCAGAACAGTTGAAACTAGAGCAGCAGCACGACCAGGTGGACTGGGGACAGCAAGGAGTCATCAGGCCAGGTAGTCCTGAGGCATGGTCTTGGGGCTCAGGTCCTCCGAGAGAAAGAGAGAGAAAAAGAGAGAGAGAGAATTAGAGAGAGCATACTTCAATTCACACAGGAAAAATACTCCTAGAGCTGGACGCCCGTTCAAACTGAGCAATCAGGGGAGAAGGGTCTTAGTCAGGGAGGTGAACAAGAACCCGATGGTCACTCTGACAGAGCTCCAGAGTTCCTCTGTTGAGATGGGAGAACCTTCCAGAAGGACAATCATCTCTGCAGCACTCCACCAATCAGGCCTTTATGGTAGAGTGGCCAGACGAAAGCCACTCCTCAGAAAAGGCATACGACAGCCCGCTTGGAGTTTACCAAAAGGCACCTAAAGACTCTCAGACCATGAGAAACAAGATTCTCTGGTCTGATGAAACCAAGATTGAACTCTTTGGCCTGAATGCCAAGTGTCACGTCTGGAGGAAACCTGGCACCATAGCTATGGTGAAGCATGGTGGTGGCAGCATCATGCTGTGGGGATGTTTTTCAGCGGCAGGGACTGGGAGACTAGTCAGGATCTGGGGAAAGATGAACAGAGCTAAGTACAGAGAGATCCTTGATGAAAACCTGGTCCAGAGCACTTAGGACCTCAGACTGGGGCGAAGGTTCACCTTCCAACAGGACAACGACCCTAAGCACATAGCCAAGACAATGCAGCGACGCTCCCCAGCCAACCTGACAGAGCTTGAGAGGATCTGCAGAGAATAGAAGAAACTCCCCAAATACAGGTTGCCAAGCTTGTAGCATCATACCCAAGAAGACTTGAGGCTGTAATCGCTGCCAAATGTTCTTCAAAAATTTTACAAAACCTGTTTTTGCTTTGTCATTATGTGGTATTTGTGTGTAGATTAATGAGGGGGAAAAAATGATTGAATAAACTTTAGAATAAGGTTGTAACGTAACAAAATGTTGAAAAAGTCAAGGGGTCTGAATACATTCCAAATGCACTGTACGTTACCAGTTGCTCCTAGGCCTACTGTACAAGCATGCTACAATGAAAAATAAAATAGTCTTCCTATAACTTCAGCTGTATAATGGGGTTAAAAACATGTTCATAAATGTAGTGCTATTTACATTGTAATAAATAATACACAATGAATACCACCAAACAGAACATAACCTTTTTTATTCAAGTATTAAAATGTAAACCACATTTTTGAATATCAACAGACTCATAAAATACGAATCAACACAATTAGAAAAGGAAAACTTTAACTTTCATTTTAACAATCAATTTGCAATGTGCAACTCTTTTAAGTATTTATTAATTCCCCTGTACCCCAACACCCAGTTCACTGCATAGAAATATTTGCCCGGTAGCTTGATTTAAACTACTACTCATGTCTCCCAAAGATATTTCAGTTGGTCCCTAAACGAAAAATGGTATACGTCCAAAATTGAACACTATTTCCTACGTAGTGCACTTTTGAGCACCCTATTCTCTATATAGTCCACTATATTTGATCACCCTATCAAGTTTTGACCAGAGCCTTATAGTGCAATCTATAGAAAATATGGTGCCATTTGATATATAGCAAAGGAAAGGGATATTTAATGAATGTATGGGCCTAGTATATTATTTTACTAACTGCATACAAATGAATAGGAGAAGGAAACAGACAAGAGTCACTAGACCAGGACTCTCAAACCCTGTTTCTGGAGAGCTACCATTCTGTAGGTTCACTCCAACCCTTATCTAGCTACCATTCTGTAGGTTCACTCCAACCCCTATCTAGCTACCATTCTGTAGGTTCACTCCAACCCTAATCTAGCACACCGGATAAAAAAAAATTGCTAGTTGATGAGCTGAATCAGGTTAGTTACAACTGGGGTTGGAGTGAAAACCTACAGGAGGGTATCTCTCAGCAACAGGGTTGGAGTGAAAACCTACAGGAGGGTAGCTCTCCGGGAACAGGGTTGGAGAGCACTGCAATATACTATCTATATGCATATTCTTCTCATGCAAAATGACACTTTCACACACAGAGCTTGATCATTTGTGAGTGAGGCTACGTCGGACTGTTTTTATCTGATATATCACAGAAAAACTCATGCAGATACACATCAGTATACATACTCAAAAACGGTAGAAAGCCAGATAACAGAACGCTTCTGAGTCTCACCCTCCAAATAACAATTAGACAGTCTACTAAAAAGACATGCTGGTCATGAATTAATATCAACATGATCCACTGTCTTCAAACTTGACTAGAATATAGGCCCGCTAACAGTTTGATAAATGTATCAAACCAAGGGAACTAAATACATCACTGACAATACCGCTGTAAGGGACTGCAGGATGTTTCTCAACATTTTCATATTACAGGTACCTATTTTGTAAATCCTAGATTATTCCTTTAGAAGACAAATGTGAATTACAGCAGATACCTCATTATTTATGAGACAATCATCAAACAAACATCTCCTGGTCAGATGGGGCTTGCATCCAAAACACTTTTCCCTACACTACTTTAGACCAGTCCTATTTAGTGCTCTACATTTGACCAGAGGCCTATGGGCACTTTTACTCTATATAGTGAATAGGGTGCCATTTCAGCCAGGGTCAGAGGTAATAAATATACAGCCCTATTGTGCATTTGATTTGGTTTAAGTGGTTCGACATCACGCCCTTCTCATTTGACATCAAGTAAATCTGGTTATTAGAAAATGAGGAGTGCTGACTGACTGGCTGGCTGACTGGAAACTGAACTGAACTCCATTCAAACCTGGTCTCCAATTCATTAAGCTTGTCAGAGTATGAGTGCTGATCTAGGACCAGGGTCCCTACTCATTCATTATGATTGAAAAGCCACACTGATCCTACATCAGCCCTAAAACTCTGAAACACTTTGTGAATACAGGACCTGGTCCTGGGAGGGATAACATGTTAGAGTAGAGAAACAACAAGAGGGGAGAGAGCGAGAGCAAGGGACGGTCAGGAATGACAATGAATCTCATACTTAGTAGTCAGTCTATCTGGACATTCCTACATCATCAGCTAGAACCGAATGGTGCAGCAGAGAGAGACATCAAATAGAAAACATTCCTATTTAAGTAAAAAGGAGAAGAAATCAAAGGAGAGGAAGATCAAAAGGGAAATGAAGGGCTCGAAGCAAATTGACATCAACTTATAGCTACCAGGCTATTAGCTCCACGGCTGCTAACGACTAATGCCTGCCTGGCTTTGCTCAGAGCATTCTTTCATCTACCAGTTCCCTGAAGTGGAAGCAGAGAACCACAGAATTAGAATGATCATTCTAATTCTAAAGGATAATTCTTATTCTATGCAGAGAACAACTCCCCCTCCAACAGTGACTGAACTACTGACGGACTCCCTCCCTCCTTGACAAAGTGCCTTCGAGTGCTTTAGATTGCAACTCCTTTTAGAGAAATGTAATTATTTCTTTAGAAGCTTTCTATTAAAACAGACAGTACTATTCTGCCTGCCACCAACTATCTTGGGTACTGTCTTAATACAGTGTAAATAACAGGTCATTATTAACATAATTACATAAAGAAAAATATAATTATTCTACGAGCATACTGGACAGAGCACAAATCATGTGTGTTTTTAACAGGTAAATAAAGAATGAGTGTCCCAGCATGGAAATAAACATTAATGTAACAGACAAAATAGGACTTCTCTTTGAACTTAGGTTTCAAAATAATATTTAAGTAGTATGTATCTTCACATTATGAATCCCTATATGATAAATACTTGGATGAGTGCAGCCAAAAACAGCTCACACAGAGATTGCACTGCACTTCATTTGTATGTTTTCTTCCACACAAAGTACTGCTGGGTTGAGCCAAACTTGGAAGATAGATAACTAGGATAGGAACATAGGGGTGAATCCTAAATTCCACTTTAGACAAATGTTCACTTTCACTTAAGTTGAATGGTCTCCAATTGACATCAATGCATGATTAGTGAATATTTGACTGAAGTGGAAGTTAGGATTCACCCCATCATGTGGTCTTGTAGGGATATGTGGGGATCCACTGGGCCGTACTCCTGTGGCTGCAGTGGGGCCCAGTCACATCTCGTATTCATCCGCTGCTCTGCTGGGTCTGGGTCTAGGTCCAGGAGCCTGCAGCCTAGCAACCACCAGCAGCAGCAGGCCAGGATAGCCAGAGGTTCCTAAAATTCCTAAAGTGTTCCTAGAATAATCATTCTAGAATCTGTAAGGTCAGTCTGCAGTGATGCCTTTCTCTCGGAGTTCCTCGGTCACTCTCACCAGGTAAGTGGGGTCTGGGTATCCAAAGCTGTCAGGAGAAATGAACAGAAAACCCTCAGCAGGTCAGAGAGTTGTTGTAATTGCAGGAACAGCTAGAGTGCCTTCTAGGAGAAAATGCATGACAGTAATCACAATTTAACCACCCACCACATGCTCAAAACATGGATAGCTTTCTATTGATATAAACTGAAAAGAAAATGTCTGTTACATCTCATAAGAGCAAACTAAAGCCATATGATTCTATTTGACTTCCATGAGTGTGTTGCAAGCAGTCATCAATAGGTTTTTTCACAAAAATGTAAACATGACTTGTCACATCTCACAAACATACTTAAATCTCCAATAGCCTTCAGTAAAGACATCTGTTCCATACCAGTGGGGTCCGCCCCATAAGGAGGTCTTGTGGTGGATGTCGTTCCAGGTAATGACGTTATGCATTCCTGTGGTCATGGAGGTCCCTATGGTGAAGATGAGGCGCTGTTCGAAGGCCCGGCGGAGCAGGCCCAGGACCCGGTTCCCCTCTGGGCTGTCTGGGAGGTAAGCCACTCGGTCCGTCCCAGGGTACCTCACCCCCGGGTTAGGGTGCTCCGGCTGCAGGACCGAGGCAGAATTCAGAGGAATGTTAGAAAATAACAATTATATCCACAGAAATGAAGTGGTATAGACATTCAATAACATTACTTCAAGCATGGACTGTATTTTATTTAACTAGGCAAGTCAGTTAAGAACAAATCCTTATTTACAATGACGACCAAACCCGGACGACGCTGGCCAATTGTGCGCCGCCCTATTAGACTCCCAATCACGGACGGTTGTGATACAGCCTGGATACGAACCATTAAAAGACCCAAGCTGGAATTTGCTAACATTGCTGCATTCTCCACAAATAAAAATACTAAAGAGAGATGGTTAGCAATGTAAATGATGTGTCAGATATAGGAAAACCCCTGAAAGGTAATGGGCTAGACCAAAACCCCTGAAAGGTAATGGGCTAGACCAAAACCCCTGAAAGGTAATGGGCTAGACCAAAACCCCTGAAAGGTAATGGACTAGACCAAAACTCATTTCTATACCCTTCCATGTGTCTTTAGTCATTATATATATATATATATATATATATATATATATATATATATATATATATATATATATACACACACACACACACACACTCACCGCCTGTAAACCAGGTGGGAAGCTGTAGATGATGCAGATACACCCATAACCCTCGTGTCCTGGCAACTCCAGATCTGGGTCCCTCTCCACCATCATACACCCAGTAGCCGGCTGGTTCCCTATGAGCTGGCCGTACACCTGACGACACACAGGACACGCTCTCTTCACCTTGAAGGCCTGGTCCAGACACAACCGGCAGAATGCGTGGCCACACCTGGGGGGGAGGGAGTCAAAGAGAGAGACAGAGAGAACACTTTTACTTATAATTTTGAAAACATTACATAGCATCAACAGCAGTGAAGGCTGACACATTTCATCATTTGTAAAAACCTTGAGAATTACTGAACACAAAAGTAAAATATGTAGCTATACCTCTCCAGCGTCGTCCTCTCCACCATGTCGCCCATGCAAATGGAACATGAGGTGTAGTCGTCTGCTTCACTGTGGGATTGGTTATGAGAGGAGGCCATCATACTGCAACTGACATCCATGTTGTCCTTCTTCCTCTGTCCGGATTCGCTGTGGGACGTGGAGTTGGAGAGGACCACACAGGCCTCCTCCTCCGCTGGCTTCTTATTTCTCTGTTGCTGCCTCTGAGAGCGTCTGGGCTGGGGAGGCTGAGGTGGTAGCAGGCTCCCGTCTTCATCCCCCTCCAGGACCCCCACCCCAACGCAGGGCAGCAGGGACCTCTTCCGTTTAGGACCCCCATCCTGTTTGCTCATCTCTTTGCGGGCGCAGCGGCATAAGTCTATGAAGGCCTTGCGGGTCTCGTTGGAAATGGGTCCTTCCTCCATCATCCCGGGTCCTCCCCCAGAACGGGATCCCTCTACAGGGCGTAACCGCACTGCGCAGCAGCCTCCCCGCTCCCCTCTGCGGATAATGCCGGCACTCAAGCCTTGCTTGTCCTGAAAGTCTATGAGCCAGGGCTGGCCGGCGGTGGCCAGGTAGTCCCACACTGCCTGGGACACCAGCACCTCGTTACTACCCTGCCCCCCGCGCACACTCATCTCATCCGATGAAACTGCATAGGGAAATACGAGAGAAACAATTAAACACATATTGAAGCCCCACAGAAAAGGAAAATATGTCATGCTAAACTTACAGGAAACACACAAGACAGAGAGACTAACATTCCAAATAATGCAGTGGACGCAATTGTTAACATTTGCATGATAAACAATGTTAGAGAATCCCCCTGCCGAGTGCGCTGTGGGACTAAGTTCCAGCAAGCAGTGTTGCCATGTTCGCTGCAAATTGGGCTACTTTGAAAACGATGTCGCGGGTGAAAATGTATTGTGGGTTTTTGGGCTAAATTACACCTCGGGCACCATGGCATTTCTCTTAAAAATAAATATATAAAATATATTTTATATTTGAGATTCTTCAAAGTAGCCATCCTTTGCCTTGATGACAGCTTTTTGCACACTCTTGGCATTCTCTCAATCAGCTTCACCTGGAATGCTTTTCCAACAGGGTTGAAGGAGTTCCCACATATGCTGAGCACTTCGTGGCTGCTTTTCCTTCACTGTGCGGTCCAACTCATCTTAAAACTTCTCAATTGGGTTGAGGTCGGGTGACTGTGAAGGCCAGGTCATCTGATGCAGCACTCTATCACTCTCCTGGAGGTGTGTTGGGTCATTGTCCTGTTGAAAAACAAATGACAGTCCCACTAAGCGCAAACCAGATGGGATGGCGTATCGCTGCAAAATGCTGTGGTAGTCATGCTGGTTAATTGTGCCTTGAATTCTAAATAAATCACTGACAGTGTCTCCAGCAAAGCACCCCCACACCATCACGCTGCCTCCTCCATGCTTCATGGTGGGAACCACACATGCAGAGATCATCTGTTCACATACTCTGTGTCTCACAAAGACACGACGGTTGGAACCAAAAATCTCACATTTGGACTCATCAGACCAAAGGACAGATTTCCACCTGTCTAATGTCCATTGCACATGTTTCTTGGCCCAAGCAAGTATTTTCTTATTGCAGTCCCGCCAGGATTCCACAATACTGCGATCACATAATTCAATGCAAAAATCAACCAATCAGTGCATATTATGCAAGAGCTCACAATTTTGACCAATCCCCGCACTTTTAGCGCATAAAAGGGTCCAATCAAAAGCGGGTTTGTAATTTTGACCAATTACTGCACGGTTACTGTGGAAAATGGCCCAATCCAACCACACGTCAACAAAGTTTTTTCCCCCTGTCCTGTCAGCGTGCGAAGATGATGGATGATTGTTGATGGCTGACAGGCAGTACAATGAACAGAAATTAATCTCACTTGCCAACAAAAATAACAGTTAAAGACCAATTTCCAAATGTTTTACATGGAAGAGGGGGGGGGAATTGTTTTGCATTCCGTGCAACGATGTGCTGGAACACAAGAGAAAGTCGACAATCAACAGTCACTTAGAATCAGCAAAGCATATGAAAATGTCAGAACAGTTCCCACAGCAGCAGCAGATCTCCGTAACTGACATGGTAGCAGAGAAGACCGTGGCAAGCGCTGAAAGAATCAAGGTCAGTGGCTTTTTACTCAAACGTTTACTCCGCTAATCTTGGCTTTTGTAGGGTGGTTGCCACTCTGCTCTCCCTAGTCTGTCTGTCTATGGAGAGCGCTGCTTAAAGCACTGAGTGTAACTTGTCAGCTTTGCCGTTTTAAACTCTGTAAAACTAAATACGGATCACGAAAGCACAATCTTTCTGGATTTTTTTTTGAAATGGTAATATTGTTTAAAAAGTACATATCAACCACAATACTCTATTTTTACGTATTCTGTTTTTTAAATCTCAAATATTTTGAAAACAACTTATGCGAAAGAAATATCGATCCTCAAATTGAAAGCGATTGATCAGCTTTGAATCTATTTGTTTTTTTGAGAGAGATGAAGTGCGAGTGGGAATGGGAGGTGCATCTCGTGTTGATAGCAAGCCCCACGGCCGATGGAGAGGAGTGGTGTGTGTGTGTGTGTGTGAGTCGACAGACACGGATATATATTTGATCAAATTAATTGGTGTTATTTTTCAGATTTGTGAAGATTGGGTACGCACTTGCACAGCAAACAACATCAATGGAGGTGCCATCCCTGGATACCACCACCTACAGGAAAAGTACTTGGGAGATGTTGACCTGAAGGTGAAGGAAGAACTCAAGCAACATCTTGCAGGGAAGCCAGTGGCAGTCATCTTTGATGAAACTCCAGATGTTGAACGAAGATGTGTACTAAACATCCTCATCGCACCACTTGAAAAGGATACCTCGGGGATAATTATTGCCTACCTCGTAGAGACAGTGTTTCTGGAGCAGTGCAACCATTCAACAGTTTCCATGATGGTGGGGAAATGTCTACAAGACTACACTATCTCCAATTATGACATCATTGTCTTTGACACAGACAATGCTGCATACATGAAGAAAACCTACAAAGCTGCACTTCAGTTTTTTGAAGATGTTTTACCAGTCAGGGGCATGCAAAAATAAGTTCTCAGCAGTGCAGTTCGGCCTCTACAAGGGGTTCATAGAGATGGAAATACCAGTATGATTTAAATCTGGGGCAGTATCCTGAATTTCCACGTGTCTGATGTGCCCAAAGTAAACTGCCTGTTACTCAGGCCCAGAAGCTGGGATATGCATATAATTGGTACCATTGAATGGAAAACACTCTGTTAAAATAATGTCTGTGAGTATAAGAGAACTGATATGGCAGGCAAAAATGAGAGGAATATACATCCGGAAATTAGTTTCAGGTCACAGGCTTTTCCAATGACAGCCTATTGAAAATACAAAAAAATTGCTCCCAGATTGCAGTACCTATGGCTTCCGCTAGATGTCAACAGTCTTTATATAAGGTTTCAGGCTTGTTTTTGAAAAACTAAGAAGTAATTGGAGTTTATCCAAGTGTGCCTCATTAGGACAGTAGTCTTTTGGCACGTGTGAATGAGGTGCGCACTTTTGTTATTTATCTTCTCTATTGAACATACTATTCTCCATCTTATATATTATAGTTTATTTAGATATATGAGTACCTGAGGATTAATTAGAAACGTTGTTTGACTTGTTTGGACAAACTTTACCGGTAACTTTCTGGATTCCTTTGTCTGCATGTTGAACAAGTGGATTACTGAAATCGATGGCGCCAACTAAAACAGACTTTTTGGGATATAAAGAAGGACCTTATCAAACAAAACGACCATTCATTGTGTAGCTGGGACCCTTGGGATTGCAAACAGAGGAAGATCTTCAAAGGTAAGTGATTTATTTTAAATCGCTGTTTTTGAATTTGTGACGCCTGTGCTGATTTGAAAAATATGTTGAAGTGGGGCGCTGTATTCAGAAATCGAATGCTATGCTTTCGCAGTAAAGCCTATTGTAATTCGGACAACGCAGTTCGATTACCAATATTCTAAGCTTTTGAATGATATATAACACTTGTATTTTGAATTTGGCGCTCTGCAATTTCACCTGATGTTGTCGTAGGTGGACCGCTAGTGGTCCCCGAGCCCTAAGTTAAGTCATTGTCATTTATATCATTGTAATCATGCAGAAAAAGGTGGTCTACGTTCTTTGTAAGTCGTGATGTCATTTCACAGTGAGTATTAGTAATATTTCTTATGTTCCTTGTCATTCACAGGTGTGTGGCCCGAAGTGCACCACAGTCTGTAGAGAAACTCCATGAGATGCTACAAGACCAAGAGCTGGTTCAGTTGCTGCAGATTCAGCTGAACATCATGGTAGACTAGAGGCCATGCAGATGAACATTGCAGCCAACAAAGAACTACAGTATGAGGCTTGTTCACATTACTTTGATGCAGTTGACAACTTGCCCTTTGCTGTGAGCACTGTTGAAGAGGCATACAGCAATGCAGAGGAAAAACGTACAAAGTACATTCAGATGGACAGCCTGCCATGGAGTTCCTCCAAGAAGTTAGGGTGTTTGATCCACGTCACATTGCGTTTATGGATGACAGTGTCCAGCTACAAGGCTATTCCATGCTTCAGTAAGGTACCAAGAGATGAACTGGATGCCTACTTGACCAATGTAGGACCAGCAGCACTGAGAGCCAGTGAGTGGGGTGGTGGATTTGGATATCTTCTGGGGTGCACTTCAAGAGAGTCTTCCTGTGCTGAGAAACCTTGCCAAACGCTAGAAAGATGCAGTCTCAAACTCAGCTGATGCTGAGCAAAGCAACAATATCTACAAGCTTGTGTTGTCCAGCCGTAGGCAATCAACCTCTAACAACAACCTACGAGCCTTGGTCTTCATGTACCACAACCAACGATTGATTGATTGAGGAGGATTGATATGGAGGAGGATAAGGAGGAGGATAGGGAGAATGAAATGAATGATTACATTGAGATATAGGCCTAGATGAGCTTGGCCCTTGGTCATCCCCCACCTCTCGTTAATGTTCCAAAAAAAGAGCTGTGTGTTAAAAAAAAAAAAATAAACAGCCCAAAAGAGCACTTTGTCTCTAATTGTTTTCATGGAAGATGAAGTTGAGATATGTCTTAATTGCAGATTGGACCCTAGGTGTTTATTTTGTCCTAGTTTATTATTTCTTAGTCCAGATTATGGGGGCAATCAGCAATTAAGACATTAAATCTCAAGTTCATCTCAAATTCAAGTTTTATGTTGGAAATGTCCTGAGCTAGCTTCCACCCCTTTTTTTGTTCAGAAAAATAGCTGTTTTTCAGGAAAATAAGCAACAGTTGAGCACTTTAAATGTTTAATAGTTTTTTTGTGTATTCTGCTTACAAATGTTCCAAAACTGAGCACATAATACTTTTTTATTGCTTCATGTGAAATGAACGTGAAAAAAAAAAACATTGCAAAATGTATCGCATAATTTCAGAAAAGCTGCTGCAAAATCAAGCATTTTTGGCTGCAGAAACCCCAAAACAATGTAGCGAAATCCTGGAGGGACTGTTAGTGTCCTTTAGTAGCGGTTTCCTTGCAGTATTTCATATGTGGGAACTCCTTCAACACTGTTGGAAAAGCACCCCAGGTGAAGCTGGTTGAGAGAATGCCAATAGGGCGCAAAGCTGCCATCAAGTTAAAGGGTGGATACTTTGAAAAATCTAAAATAACACTTTTTTGGTTACTACATGATTCCATGTGTTATTTCATAGTTTTGATGTCTTTACTATTATTCTACAATGTATAAAATAGTAAAAATAAAGAAAATCCGTTGAATGAGTAGGTGTGTCCAACCTTTTGACAGGTACTGTATAGTCGGACGTTTACATACACTTAGGTTGGAGTTATTAAAACTCGCTTTTTCAACAACTCCACAAATTTCTTGTTAACAAACTATAGTTTTGGGAAGTCAGTTAGGACATCTACTTTGTGCATGACACAAATCATTTTTCCAACAATTGTTTTACAGACAGATTATTTCACTTATAATTCACTGTATCACAATTCCAGTGGGTCAGAAGTTTACAAGCACTAAGTTGACTGTGCCTTTAAACAGCTTGGAAAATTCCAGAAAATGATGTCATGGCTTTAGAAGCTTCTGATAGGCTAATTGACATAATTTGAGTCAATTGGAGGTGTACCTGTGGATGTATTTCAAGGCCTACCTTCAAACTCAGTGCTTCTTCGCTTGACATCATGGGAAAATCAAAAGAAATCAGCAAAGACCTCAGAAAATAAATTGTAGACCTCCACAAGTTCATCCTTGGGAGTAATTTCCAAACGCCTGAAGGTACAACGTTCATCTGTACAATCAATAGTACGCAAGTATAAACACCGTGGGACAACGCAGCCGTCATACCGCTCAGGAAGGAGACGCGTTCTGTCTCCTAGAGATGAATGTACTTTGGTGCAAAAGGTGCAAATCATTCACAACAGCAAAGGACCTTTTTTTATTTTTCCGTTATTTTACCAGGTAATTTGACTGAGAACACGTTCTCATTTACAGCAACGACCTGAGGAATAGTTACAGGGGAGAGGAGGTGGATGAATGAGCCAATTGTAAGCTGGGGATGATTAGATGACCATGGTGGTATGAGTGACAGCTTGGGAATTTAGCCAGGACAACGGGGTTAACAACCCTACTCTTACGATAAGTGCCATGGGATCTTTAATGACCTCAGAGTCAGGACACCCGTTTAACGTCCCATCCGAAAGACAGCACCCTACACAGGGCATTGTCCCCAATCACTGCCCTTCACCTTGTGAAGATGCTGGAGGAAACAGGTACAAAAGTATCTATATCCACAGTAAAACGAGTCCTATATCGACATTACCTGAAAGGCCGCTCAGCAAGGAAGAAGCCACTGCTCCAAAACCGCCATAAAAAAGCCAGACTACGGTTTGCAACTGCACATGGGGACAAAGATCGAACTTTTTGGAGAAATGTCCTCTTGTCTGATGAAACCAAAATATAACTGTTTGGCCATAATGTCCATCGTTATGTTAAAGTGGTAATCCTAACGGACCTAAAACAGGGAATTTTTACTAGGATTAAATGTCAGGAATTGTGAAAAACTGAGTTTAAATGTACTTGTAAACTTCCGACTTAATCTGTTTATATTTCACTGTGACCTGCTGCTGACGATCAGGCAGTGAGCAGGCTGTTAGTGAGTGAGTGGTGGAGAGCCGAAGGGATGTGTGTGCGTTGAGAGTGTGCTGCAGCAGGGGCAGCTGAGTCAAAGAGACAGCAGCATGCGCGCACATCATGAAAACATTTTACCAGTTGTAGGTAGGCTATTTAGAGCGGTTATTATGGAGACACTCTTTTTCCATAAAACATATTAACGCGATATAACTGATATAATGGTGACAAAGCATTGGAAAATGACTTTAGGCGCACTAGAGCTCTTTAGATAAATTCGCTCAGAGGTGGTTAAAAGTACACTGCATTCTAACGTCGACTTTTCTTATGGATAACCGTATCAAGCGAAGGGTTTTACTCATGCTCAGTTTTAGGGTCTGGAGCGCTGCATGGTGGAAATTTGAAATGGAAGTTATGGAACTCCCTCGCGTGCTTGTGTTACGGGGTAAAAATCCACAATGACATTAAAATGTGGAGACTGATGGGCTATATTTGCATCTGTTGGCTATCAAGTAGGCTATTAATTTCTATATGTCATTGCAGGTTACCGTTGCCTACCATTTGATACAATAAATATGTTGAAATGACTATATCACTAGAGTCATTGCAAATCAATTTGTGCCACTTGTGTAGCTGGCAAACAGATTTAATAAATAGCCTGTTTGTTGTTGTAGCCTTGTGTTATTATGCAATTATTAATGGCCATGTTTAGTTAATTAAATTGGAAGTTATCAATTGTGGTCATGTTCACATCAAATGTATCATTCTCCACATTGTGGCCACCTGCATCTAGCTCAGTAAACCATGGCAAAGTTGAATTGCAATTATAAACCCAGATTTGTCAGTAGCCTATGTCTATTGAAATAAGTCAATATCGCAAATGTGCCATTTATAATGGTTTGTAGTCTCAACATCTGGCAAATAATAATGGCACAATTGCCAGAAAATAACCTAACGTTCATTTTTTAGTGCTTCTTTCACAGAGACTGAGATCCTCTGTCCAACTTGCATCACTCAAACTCGCTTACGGGATTAATCTATTAGTTATGCATATGTGCAAACAGGATTTATTTACAATTATAAACAGGGTGGTTTTAGCCCTGAATGCGGATTGGTTGAAAGCCATGGTATATCAGACGTGTACCACAGTAAAAAGTACCTTTTTGTAATTTCTGTTCTAATTACGTTGGATAACTGTATAATAGCAATAAGGCACCTCAGGGGTTTGTGGTATATGGCCAATATACCACAGCTGAGGGGTGTCCCTTAGACATGGTACATTGGTCATACTGTATACCACAACGCCTGTGGTGTTATTGCTTAATCATAGCAGTCAAAACAAGTTAAATCAACATCCATTGATGGAATTTTTTATTTTAACTTTTGACGGCCTACCCTGGCCAAACCCGGACGACACTGGGCCAATTGTGCGCCGCCCTATGGGACACCCAATCACGGCCGGTTGTGATACAGCCTGGAATCGAACCATGGTCTGTAGTGACGCCTCTAGCACTGAGATGCAGTGCCTTAGACCGCTGCGCCACTCGGGAGAGTTTAATAAGGGTGATATATCTTTACCCTTGCAACATTTTTAAAAAACTCGCAAGAATTATTTGTTTTTCCATAAAAATAATGTTGCTTCTTAGCCTACGTCATTAAAAATGACATTGATATTCCTTTATAATTCACTCAATAACATTATGAAAAAAATATTTGATAAATGTGGGTTTTCAGAAGTCATCAGGCTAGAAATTTAAGGTAGACCTGGCAACCCTGACAACATTAGGAACATGCTCTTTCCATGACAGACTGACCAGGTGAAAACGATTGTCACCTGTTAAATCCATTTCAATCAGTGTAGATGAAGGGGAGGAGACAGGTTATATAAATATTTTTAAGCCTTTAGACAACAGAGACATGGATTGTGTATGTGTGCCATTCAGAGGGTGAATGGGCGGCTCTTTTCACGGACAACAGTTCGTATCAAAAATGGTCCAGCACCTGTGGAACGCTTTTGACACCTTGTAGAGTCCATTCCCGGACAAATTGAGGCTGTTCTGAGGGCAAAAGTTGTTCCAAATGTCAGATGGTCATGGCTAGCCCTGTACTGCTCAGACAGGACCGCTGCACGCTCCCGCAAGGGTATATACATATATGGACCTGAGCCGGACAGTGTTATCGTGGGTGGAGTTATGTGCATGGGATGCGTGTACACAAAGTTGTAGTTGTTTAACTTGGCTTTGTGTGAGTCATAATATAACAATGTTAAGAATGTTATGTATGCTGTCTCCTTTAAAACGTACCTCTGATTTAGGTTACTTACCAGCATGTAAATACAGTACTTTCTTACACTGCCATTGTTAATTCCTTGTTAGAAAAAATGCTAGTCATTAGCCTACTGTACAATGTAATATATGCATAGTTGATACAGTCCTTGTTATGAAGTATATATGTGTAACAGCCTACGGTTTATTGCTGCAGTGTATTATCATATAGAGTCCTTCATATTCTGCTATTGGAGTTCTATGCCATGACATGGTTCTAGCTCATTCATGTCCTTTCACTACTCTGCTCTATCCATTGTAGCCTGTATGTGAATATTCATAATTCCTTTCTCTGCACCTTTCAGAACCATACCCATGTAAATCTTCTCCTGTGTGTGAACACAAATTCCCTGTGTGTCAACTCTTGAGCTGCTTTATTCCCTTCTAACCGGGGGCGGTGTCGGTGAGTCACAACCCAGTAAAATAGGTAGAGCCGGGTTGCTCTCTTCAAACAGTTTCTAATGTGTTTCATCTTCTCGTTTCAACCAATCCCAAAGTAATCTGTGACCTGTACTAAAGTGTTGAAAAACTGCACAGGAGACACGCAGAGGACAGAGAGACCGTTTCATACATCCCCCTCATAATCAAGTGGCTTGTGTTCAAGGCAAGCCACTAACGAAAATACAACATGTCAAGTGAAATACTAAACTTAATAGCCAACATCAGAAACATAATTTAATGGGATCAGTGAGTTTGGCTAATCTCATATTCTAAATGACTCCAACTACAGTTCATTATACTTTAAAATGGAAATCATGTAATTGACTCCCCCCTACTCTTTACCCAAATCTGAGCCATAACAATGCAATGCAGCGTGAGTTTACTAGCCTACCACAACAATCGTGACATGATAACAAAGTAATGAGATATGAGAACCCCACGCAGCTTCCAATCAGTGCGCATATATGGACTGTTAGAGCAATAATTAAACATGCAGCCAGGTAAAAACATTGAACTGCTAACTGATGTAATTTTCTGCTGGTACATTGCTGCTATTCGGCATATGCTGCATGGAGAAGGGTGCATTTGCGGCGCGCAATTCGGGGAGTTCCTGCATGTGGGAATTCCTGCTTCTACTGGTCCATTTTTAAGCTAGGACAGACGGGAGGTGGGGCGCTCCAATACAGTAGGTACCATAAAGTTGAATCACAACCGCCGATAAACCCCACAGAAGAAGGGGCGAGGGCGACAACGGTAGACAGTGTCCTTCACCCCCGCCTGTCGGGCACCGTTTTTACACGGTGTCACTAACTAGTAAGCATGCTAGCTCACTGTGTAGCCCCACTTCCCACCTGCTGTGTACTGGTCGGAGTAGCTAGCAGGAGGCGGGGGTCTGTCCGGCACTGTTTTCCAGCAGTTCTGTTAATGAAGGTGAGTGCAGGTGTTCGGCAGGCGGGTGCGAAGGTCACTGTCTACCAGTGTCACCCCCGCCTCCCGCTAGCTAGTAAGAGGTCCGGTACATAGCAGCCAGGAGGCGGGGGCAAAACTCAGATAATACCACAGGCAGAAGGGGAAATCCAGACACATCACAGGGGGCTATAAAGCTGAAGCATCAGCTGAGAATGTGCTCACTACCAATACAGTGCACTAATTATATAGACTTGTCTCTTTGCCAAAGTTTTTTTTTTTTTATGTTAAGGAGCTGTTAGGAGTGCAAGGTCGAATTGAGTTCGGGAACATATGCACTTCAAAGGAGGCGTTCCCTAACGGAAATATGCAAATACATGCTACAGTGTGCCAATAGGATCTCGCTAACTCCTGCTTGGCTTTGCCCACCTCCTTGCTTGTTCTGCCCACTGTGCTTCATTTGCTCCCACTCTAAAAACGACACACTAACTATCTTGGGTTAGTTAGAAATATATTTGATAATACTTTTCTTTCCCTTTTGACACACTATTGTTTGCATGAGACAATGAGAGCTAGCGCCAAATGATTCGCCAAAGCAAGGTTCATGTACTTCTAGGCAACAGACCTGTTAGAACGTAGGAATATCGCTAGTCGCAAAACGTTACAAAGTAACAACTGTGTAGCTAACATGTTTGTTTCCATATGGAGTGCGTGTGTTTAGTGTCAGTGGTCGCAGCACACCTCAAAGCTACAACAGGCTGGCAGACAGTTATCGCGACACTGCTGAAAGGAACGTATCCGCTGTTCTGAAATGCAGACTGGGTAAACAAAGGGAACTGCGCCTACCTCAATCCGGTCCTCTGTCCATCAACACGTTTGGCTGTTAGATATATTTGACCTCTGACAGTCGAATGAAACAAGTGGAAATAAATATGATTTATTAGATGGTTACCTTGCGATCCCATATATTCCCTTCAATCGAGAAAATATCCCCCTGTTGAACACAAGAGAAAAACTGAAGTAGTAAACATTGACACGTCAATTACATTCGCTTACATTAGAATTCAGCAGCGAGGAACCAAAGTGGCACGTCCATAATCATTTTACTAAATAGAATGTGGCGTGGGGTAAATTGTCTCACCTTTTGCCGTAGCTGTCAGATGAGTTTTAGAGATTATGGAACTAGCTACACCATCTTCCATTGGACGAGGCCTGAAAATCGTGTACTGCAGTGGATATGTTGATAAGTATTTTGTAGTCAAGACATACTTGATATCCACTCTAAGCTATCCGTAACGTTAGCTAACAATTCATCCGAGTCCCCTTCTCGCTCGCTACTGGAGTTTGTCTTCCTATTTCCACGTCCTTGAGACAGACTACTACAACATCAACCCCTACTTACACACTAGGCTACGATTCCACGTTAACTGTTTCATTCGGCTTGTGACAGTTGCGTACTGAAGACAAATACTTACAGAAATTGTTTGCACTTTCAACCATGTCTTAGCCTTTAAAGTCCCTGGCCGTGTTGAGAGCATCACGTCCATGATGCATTGTGGGTAAATGGTGAACGATTGACTGATCTACAAATAATGAGTCGTTTTTTTATGAAGCAAGGTGATTTGTAGACCAGTCAGTCGGTAGTCGTCTGCAAAGCTCAATGTCCGACAGTTTAATGACGAGACAAACATAAGCAGGAAGTTCGTCATAAGAACCCTCTGTGATTGGTAAAAAACATTTTGGCTAGGATGTGGTGGGACTGAATCATCTTCTTGAGCAATTCAGGGAAATCCACAGACACACTTCTAATCACACATAATGTATCTGTAGCACATGCATTACATGAGGGAAACGCTCTATTTAACAATGTAAGATTGGGCAGGTCCATGGAGTGGAATTCTCTCTCACACACACACACACCACAAGTACACCAAGCCATTGGGTTCCAGACCCCAAGGTAGAGGTTGTGGCATGAACCAACTACTATATCTAGTCAAAGTCACCATTATTAGTCAGTTGTACAACCAAATGCCTTCAACTGAAATGTGTCTTCCGCATTTAACCCAACCCCTATGAATCAGAGAGGTGCGGGGGGCTGCCTTAATCGACATCCACGTCTTCGGCGCCCGGGGAACAGTGGGTTAACTGCCTTGTTCAGGGGCAGAACAACAGATATTTACCTTGTCAGCTCGGGGATTCGAACTTGCAACCCTCCGGTTACAAGTCCAACGCTCTATAGGCCTTCAGAAAGGTCTCCCTCGCAATTCAATATTGTAAGTCCCTCAAGCAACTCTGGGGCACAGGCCCCTATCCCACTTTAGCCTCAACCTGGCTTTCACCTCAACTTCGGGATGAAACAACGTGAGCAAGGCCTGAAAGCTGAGGCTGATTCCACTAACAATAATGTAGAATATGCAGGAGGGCAGCTAGTCCCGAAGTGGCGATGTTTTACATTGTGTATAGCATAGCCATTCACATTTACACTGAAAAAAAATTACAAAATGTCCCTTGTCTGTCACAAATGTTGAATAAAATTATATTTGAACTTACTCTGCCGATTGTCCGTGGGGTTGGTCCTCCAGCTGGTCGAAATTTGAGACAAAATATCTACAGGAAAGTATTATTAACCCAACTTCTAAACCAGTGGTGTAAAGTACTTCAGTAAAAATAATTTAAAGTACTACTTAAGTAGTTTTTTGGGGGTTTCTGTATTTCTATATTTTTAACAACTTTGCCTTTTGCTCCAAAAAAATAATGTACTTTTTACTCCATCCATTTTCCCTGACAACCAAAAGTACTATTAACATTTTGAATGCTTAAAAGGACAAGAAAATGGTCCAATTCACACACTGATCAAGAGAACATCCCTGATCATCCCCACTGACTCTGTCCTGGCGGACTCAATAAACTTTATGTATGAGTGTTGGAGTGTGTCCTTGGCTATCTGTAAATTTAAAAAACAAGAAAATTGTGCCTTTTGGTTTGTCTAATACAAGTAAATGTTTAATTATTTATACTTTTGATACTTAAGTATATTTTTGCAATTACATTTACTTTTGATACTTAAGTATATTTCAAACCAAATACTTTTAGACTTTTACTCAAGTAGTATTTTACTAGGTGACTTTCAAATTTACTTGAGTAATTTTCTATTAAGGTATCTTTACTTTTACTCAAGTATAACAATTGGGTACTTTTTCCACCAACTGTTCAAATCGCAGGTCTCTGTGGCAATCAAGATGTGTTTGCTCATGACCTAAGGCACATGCACAATATGGAAGTATATGCATACTAACCAGTCTTGCAGGCGTTTACATGGTTTTGCCAAATGTCAGGTGATATAAATTTAAACGGCAGTCCCGGTGCCTTAAAAAAAGTAGGGTAAATGATAGTTAACTGTGTCTATTTTTTCTCATATTTCAACTAGGTGAAGGATCAAATGCTCAGAAAACTGGTAGAGTAAGTTCAAATGTAACATTTTGGCTTGTCAAGGGACTTTTGAAGTTTTTGCAATGCTTTGTTTCAGACATGTTTACCAAGAATTGGTATCACAGTCTGATTTAGGCAAGGTGGTAGCCAAGGTTCCACAACCTGGTGCAGCAAGGGCTTAAGCCCTTTTTACTTTCTTTCAAGGGCCCACCTCGTAATGAATCTTGCCAGACAAACTTTATTACAAAAACTTGAATCTAAAGTTAGTTCAAGGTTAATCTCTCGTGGACAAACTACCACAATAGGTTGGTGGTACCTTGGTGAGGACGGCTTGTGATAATCGCTGGAGCAGAATCTGTGGAATGATATAAACTACATCAAACATGTTTTCCAGACATTATTATGAGCCGCCGCCTCCTCTGCTGAAACTATGTAAACATAAATGGTACTGACCAATTACACAATACTTTAGTTCTGGGTTAAAACGATGTTAGGGTAGAAGTTTGTGGGTGGGTATAATGTGGAACATTCGAACAGGAATCTGTTCCAAAAACTTCGTAAAGTACAAGGTTGCCAACAAACAACTCATACAAAGTAGCATGATCAATTCAACTAGCTGACGAATAGGCATCAAGTGAAAAACGTAATTAAATAGCTCACTCCTTACCTGGTATCTTATTCTGTCGCTATACAACATGGTATGCGTTGTTTGTTGACAACCTTGTTATTTACAAAGTTTTTGGAACAGATTCATTTTAGAACATTTCACAAGCAATACCCACCCGTAGTTTGTCGACGTATTCTAATTCTAAAAGGGTTAATTGCTTAAATCCGGAAGTTGAGTCAGTTATTTCCTGCAGCCAGGCGTTCTGGTACTTGTAGTTCTTTTTTCCCCACACCCATCTTAGATCTACATTCCTATCACAGTAAGTATTTCTCGTGACAATCTGTCGACATCTAACTTAGAAGTGTGTGCCATTATATGTGTTAGTTATCGTAAATAGGTATTCTTAAGTTTTGTATTACTGAGGAATTCACATTTTATGATTATCATTTCGTATGATTTCGCTTGCAAGCTAATTAACAACGCCAGTCTCTTGTCTCGAAATCAACGTGAGCTAGGTAGCTAGCTGTGTTTCTTTGAGCTAGTTTCCAAATAACATGTGTACATTAATACACCACTAAACATTCCATATGGTGTGAGATGGCCATTTACTTAATTGTGCAACAAGAGTGTGTGAATAAAGTGAGATGGCTAACTAGCAAGCGAACAAGTCAACTTGTTAACAAGCCAACCAGCCAGTTGGATAGCTAGCTAGCTAGCTAAATCAGCAGTTTGCCCCATACCTTGTATTGCATCATGAAATTCTAGGTTATATTCCAGGCAGTTGTAACATTTTTCATTTAGAAGTCCTTAAGTTACTGTAGTTAGCTATTTTAGTTATTACCTCTGCAGTGTCCTGTCCTGTCGTGTTCATGAATGACACAGTTGCTTGTACTGTAGCTGAAGTTACACCGTTTAGTTGTACCATATTTCACAGCTTGTCATGTCTTGGCCCATCCAAACACAGCTTAGCCAAACCATTTCAGTCACATTTAGACATTATTACACCCTTTACTCTGACCAGAGGTTTTTCTATTGAATGACTAACGTTACCTGCCTGGCTTTCCACATAGCTGTCGGTGCAAGACTAGCCAATAACCTCTAAATTGCTTATGTCTGTTTAAATTGACCAATAGTTTTGTGTGGATGCTAGGTTTTTATTGTTTTGACTAGAAGGGTTGTTAGTGGTGGACCACACATTGTACAAGTAGGGGAATTCCTACTCATCAGAGTACAGAATTGACTGATAATATTTCTGTTGATTCTCGTTTTTCGTGAAACTACACAACCAAATTGACTCCAAATTGTTCTGTTGACAGACATGCCAGGTGAAACCACCACAGAGACAGTCCCAGCAATGGAGCTGCAACAGTCACAGGCAGAGACTGGTTAGTATCTTGTTTATATTTCTCAATGTGTCTGTACAGTTCTCGATGCTGTCTCTTGACCTGGCATGATATGTTTTTCCACATATGGGGTCCCGGAACTCAACAGCAAAATTACTAAACAATCTGTTTCTCTTTTCTCAATATGGCATTTTTTTTACTCTGATCATACTAGACCAAACCTTGTGTGTGTAATCTCACTTAAACTCTAACATAGAATTCAACAGGGTTTGTTTTGGTTTCCTGGACTCTTAAACATCTACTGTACTCACCTATACTTTGAGGTTTATTTCTACTGTACTCACCTGCACTGTATGAGTTTTGTCTTGGGACTGGGGTATAATGGACAAACTAATACGCCATGATACTTTTTATTGTGGTGTCTTGCATGGAACATAATCTGTCTCCGAAAAACAGACTGCAAAATGTCTGTGGTGACTGCCTACTCAAAAAGGCAATGAGAAAGCATAGTGATGTCCTCACGAATGACCGTTTTCAGAATCTGGGCTATTAAATTTACTGGTAAGAAATATTTGCTAAATTACTGGATTATTTTTATTTTCAATGGACAATGTGCTATATGCTTGGATTACCAGTGGTCATTATCCATTCACAATAGTGTAGGCCTAATGTTAAATATAATCTGTAATATTTATTGTAAAATGGGTTGTGAATCACCAATCTACTGGAATTGTTCATGCTAAATGAAAATGCTCAACTCAAAGGTTCCTCAACTGCTGTACATTCAGCTACATCTTTCATCAATCTTACTTTCCGTACACTTTCTGGCTGATCTAGCTGAAATATTACACATGGTAACACATGTTTGTTTAATCTCCTCCTTCACTTTCTTCCCTTATAATGAGTAGTTATCACATCTTTTGGACGATAAGCCTAATAGACCCTATATTTAGTACTTGTTTCTTCAGTCTGTGTACTGAAATATAATGGGTCCCAAGGTGTTTCACTTGAATGCGGGGCACTGCATGATAAGACTGGAAGGGGAATTCAAATATTCACTATCTCTGTCACACACTCTCACAAAGACTAATGGTTTATACTGTCACCGATTAGACTCACATTGGGCTCATCATGCACAACTTGTTGGGCTAAATTTTTACTGTTCTTCTATGTGTAGAAACAGTACATGTATTGTAGTTCCATTAGTACATGTTTTAGGAGTTGTTGTTTCTCAAAAGGAGTATTGTTTTCTCCAATTTCTTGTTAAGATGAATTTGAACTAAATTCCGCCCCAGTTTTGATTCGCAAATGGTTATTCTTAAGGAGAGAGAATCTCTCACTGCATCGTTTGGAACAGTATCCCACTTTAAAATAATGTTTCCCAACATGGGTTGCAGCTTTTAATGTCGCTGTGACTCCCCCCTACTCTTTCTACTTCCCCTTTCTACTCCTACTCTTTTCCTGGATTCCCAGTGTTGGGAGTCGATGGGAGTTGTATCGGAAAACCAGTTTCACTACTTGAGGTAACCAAGGACATTGCTGATCCAAACCCCACTGTAGCTGCCGAAGCAGTTCAAGATTACACTGAGAAGGTTAAGGACAAGCTGAATGAAGAAGAGATTGTAAGCCCTGTTAAAGAAGAACCAACAACCCAAGACCAACCTACTGCTGTGCCAGAGGAAGACCGAGTGACTGCTGAGGAACACCAGCCAACTGTTGAAGTGCCAAAGGTTGCTGTTGAAGAACAAGCTAGTCAAGTAGTGCCAGTTCCTGAAGCCACCACGGAAGAGCAAGAAACTGCTTCAGAATATCTGACGCAACCTGAAGTGGTTGAAGCCCCTGAGGTTGTGAGCGTTGCAGTCCAACAAAACGAAAAGGCCAGTCAGAGCGAGGAACCCAAGGTGAAGGTCCAGACTAATGATGTTAATGGTCATTCCAGGTCATTTGCTATTCATTCAGGTGGGTTATATTTATTACAACTTAATATGAACTGTCCCTCTAGGTGCTTTTCTTATGCCAATTTGGTTGGTTAAAATGTTTAAGTGGTATTTGCCCTTTTTAGTGCTAAACGAATCAGCAATGACCTTAGTGTTCTTTCTGAAAAGGTCACCTTTTTTGGTCTAAACTTGGGACTTTCAATGATCACTAACTACACAATTTCTAAATGTATTGAATGACACCGTCCCCCTTTGTACATCACCTGAACCATCAGTCAGGTTTTTGCCAGTGTGGCACAGGGTAGTTTTGACTACTGTACTGTGGCTGCTGTGGGTCGATCTCTTTTAGGAAATGTATAACACTTTTTTTTAAAGCTGGTTGTCCTTGCTAGTAGTTTGTGTTGCAGTGCACAATAACCTGTGTGTACCTCCATGTTCTTTTCCTGGTGACAGTGTGCTTTTTTTTTTTTTTTTTTTTTTTTTTAAACTGTTGTGAGTTAAGTGCATCTAACATGCGTTGCCACAGAAACCACTCCCTTTGCCACTCCTCCCCCAAAAGCTATTTGTGAACTAACACACACACTTAACACCCTACTAGCTCTGACTCTGCGTCTGCTATATGTGAATAATGTAGTTCTTGAGATTGAACATTCTCTTATGATGTTGTCAATCGCGGTGTAGTGTGACAATGATTTTGCACCGACTAGTCGGATTTTGTCCTTGAAATCCAACTGACATCCAGGCTCTGCTTCCAAGGTGCTCTACTCCTTTCACCTGTGCTCTTCTACCAGGCCCCCTAAACTAACAAGACTAAAAGTGGGACCACGCCTCCTCTGTCCTCTTCGCCCAAAGCTGTGCCTTCTTTCGACACCAAGCGCCCATCTCCAACCAACCCTACCTCTTCTCCTAAGTCTCTCGCCACTCTTTACTGCTCCTCCACTACCCCCTCTTCACCCATGGCTTCTCCCCTGTCGGCTCTCTTCTTGGTGGCAAGGACCAGGCCACCCCACATCCCAAGGTAATAAAAGCCGGGGAGCTAGGGAATACTGAGAGGTTTACTAGGTCTAATGTTCTACTAAACCTGTCCTTCTGGTTGACGCTGCCAGCTGAATCTAACAATATTGCACTGTTACCTGACGCTCTACTACCAGCCAACTCTAACCCCGCTGCACCAGTTAATGCCAGACCATTGCCTCCCACCGTGTCTGAGAGGGCCCCAGACACCACTGGTGTAGCTTCACACATTCACAATCCCCTCCCTGCCATTCCTATCCTCACTGGTACTATCCTCTGCCTCATATGTTCAGCAAGTGGATGTCACTGCCGCCCCCCTCCTAACTGAAGACGCTGTCCTCTTTTCCCCAGCACCTCCTGTCATAGCTGTAATAGCCTCCAAGGCTGAAGTTGTCCATCCTGAGAATTCCACAACCACTAAACCTACTGCCTTTCTAGCTCAGATCTCATTGTCAGAAGTAACGGCCGTTCCATTAGCTACGTCGCCTGTTAAAGCCTGCCCTTTCTCGTTTTAAAGTGTTTTTTGAACATGCTGCTCCTGCAGCTATGTTGTTCTCCACTGCTTTGCCCCCTCTGAGAGCTACAGAAGGTCAAGCAAAGGACCAGGTGCATAAGGCTACAGCTGTATCTGCTGAGGCTTCTGTTGTGAAGGCTGAGCTGCCCTGTGAGTCTGCAGCAGTTGACGACAGCTGAAGAGGTGTCTGTAGACGTGGCTATTGAAGAACCAGCTGAGAAGCAGGTTGATATGCCTGCTGCTGCCTCTGTTGCCTCTCTCCAAGCTTCTGCTACTGAGCCTCCTGCTGTTGAAAATATTCCCACCACTGTACTCCAGTTTCCTTCATCGCCATTTGATAAGGAAACTCCTTACTGCCCCCGCTGGTGTGGAGGTGTTTGTCCCTCCTAAACCACCAGCACCTCGAGCGTCTTCTCCCAGGCTATCCCTTGCCCATGTCACCCCTCTGATTCCACTAGACCAGACGAACCCGGCGGCGGCTCACCCGTATTCCCCCGTCGACCCACACCAGTGGAGTCTCCCTCCTTCCGTCACCTCCATCTTTATCACTGAACCCTAGGGCTGGGCGGTATACCGTATTTTATGATATACTTACCTTCTATACCGGTATTTGAACATTTTGGTTTGTTAAATGTGATACGCCATGTGTAATGTCAATTTTTATGGTTTCCGTTACTTGAGTCATCTCTCTCTGCTCTTTCTCACTGTGCCATATTCCACACAGACCTAGCCACACCCCTGTCACTCAAGGGGTGCATTTGTTGTTCCTCAACCAGACACTTCCGTTCAGTCTGCATGGCCAATGCAGCACATGCAACAATGTTGATGACAACAATGCTGTTTTCACTTTGATTCTTAATATAAATCCACTAGAGTTCTATAATTACACTATTAGTTTGTGTTTCTTACATCAGCAAACAGCAAGTTTATTTTCTAAGCAAGTTGCCATAAATCTTGTGAGATACTAATTGTTAGCCGCTAATAGCTAGCTAGCTAATAAATGTACTGAGTAAGAGCAAACGTAGCTATCGAATACAGCCTGATAATACCAGTGATGGTGTAAATCAGCATGTTTGTGCAACAGTATCTTCTAAATCAAAGAGGAATATGTTAGCTACATGAAGTAGCTAAAAGAACATGCAATGTAGCCAAAGCTTTTAGGGTCCCCTAGGAAACACTTATCAACACTTTAGTTCCAACCCTGTCACAATAACTCCTTCCTGGCATTTTAATTAATTGTCATTCAAAGTGCCCACTATTATATTCTAACTATAGAATTAAAATAGTCATTCTATTTCCATGATTCCAACAGTTTTTCCTCTAATTCGCAAAGTCAAATCGCAATTGCAGCATTTGGTTAAAAATAAATCCTAGATTATTTGCCCATGACGTGCAGCCCTACGTGGTAGTGTAGAAATTCTCAATTGAGCACTGGTGTAAAGTACTTAAGTAAAAAATACTTTAAAGTACTCCTTAAGTCGTTTTTGGTATCTTTTCTATTTTTATTTGACAACTTTTACTTCATTACATTCCTGGTCATCTACTGCCTCTGATCTGGAGGACTCACTAAACACATGCTTTGTTTGTAAATTGTGTTGGAGTGTGCCCCCTTGAGTCATTTTCTATTAACGTTTCTTTACTTTTACTCAAGTATAACAATTGGGTACTTTTTCCACCACTGTAATTGAGTGCAGGAAATGCAGAAATTGCTGAAATAGTTTTGGTTGAATTGAACAGTATAGAACAATCAGACTCATTGAAATAAGTTAGAATGGATGTGTCGCCACCCTAGAATCACTCACTACTCATAAAGCAAATGTATAATACATTTTTTATTCAAAAACTAAAAATACCTTCCATTTTTTTATACCGTGATATAATATTTGGGCCATATCGCCCAGCCCTACCGAACCCCCACCAGATCCAGAGCCCATTGTGGTAAAGCCAGTGGTCAACAACAAGCAGGGTGATATGAATCCATTGACCTGCTTCGCATGGCAATTTTAAAGTGTCACTAACAATATTAGTATGCATCATTTAGGGTCAGGTGGTTTCTTCATTGAATACATTAGGGTAAAATGTAAGACCTTTTGTTCAGTCACTAACGTTGTACTAACAGGATCTTTTCTTTTTTTACAGCAGATAAAATATAGACAATTCAGACTTTGTCTCTTATGCAGAATATATATATTTTTTATTTATATATTTTCTCAGACCACACTTTCTGTAGTAGTGGGATATATTAATGCTAATGTCAATGCTTGTCTTAACTACGTTTATACCTACAGTCTATGTTTGGTTCATCCTCACTCTAGAAAATCCACCCTTTGCTTGGCTTCTGTAGTAGCAACCATTTAGTGCTGACCAAAACCTGACCAATGGCAAAATGTGTATTTGACTTGTTTTGACAGTTTCAATCTGAAGGAAGTATGGTTTGAAGCAAAATGCATCAGAAAGGAAATAGGACGTTTTGTATGATCGGTGTAGAAAAGAATGTGATTGATGGTCTTTCCCCCTGCCTGGTCTTGTCCACTCTGTTCTAATGTGTCCTGTAGCTTTTGGGAATTGTAGAAGGAAACAGAAGACGCGTCAGTGTTCCTGAGAGTCTTATCTTTCATTGATGGGGGTCATAATATTTTGTAGCTTAAACCGTTCAAAACCAAGCCACATTTTTCGGAAGAAAACAGAAACCGCTCTGTTTTATTACAACCATGTCTAGTGGCTACCGGAGGTTACTGATGTAACCCCGGTTCTATGAACCAACCGCAATGTATTTTATTTCAGTTTCTCTCGGGACCTCATTTTCAAATCAGTGAGACCTCTAGTTTGGGAAACACTGCACAAATACAATGTCCTGCAACTGTCCCAGGGAACAGTATGAATGTATTTTAATGTGTTTGTAACCAAGTTGACTCCTTATATTACCACATAATTACGTTCCCTTATAGATGCCTTTTCTGCTTACGTAAATTATTTTGTTTATGTTATACTAAAGAACTGATTCTGTGATGTGTTGTGACATGTTCTAATGGAATGCATCTGGTGGTGTCTAGGGTCTGGCACAGATTCCGACAGTGATGAGTCCGTACCAGACTTGGAGGAGCAGGACTCAACACAGACACAGCAGGCACAGGTACAGTATGGCCATTGGCCACCAGGGGGTGCTGCTCCCATACACCCAGGGAGTCAAGTCGAGGGGGGGAATCCCTCTTGTAAATATATAGATTGTGTATCCCCTTTGAATTAACTTGATTTTGACCATAATATACTTAACGCAACCACCATCCTCCTGTTAACTTTTGACAATTTGGCCCCTGTCTCAGTCTGTTGTTTATTAGTTGTACAGTTTATAAATGGCAGGTTGTCATTTGTCATGAATCTTGCACCTGGAGGCAGAACTATAGTGACGAGTGGCTAATCTGCACTTGCCTTCCGTCCTGCTAGCTGATGTTCAATCGCTGGAAAATGAATGGGATTAGCTGAAAGCACGTATATCCTAGCAACGGGACATTAAAAACTGTAATATATTATGTTTCACCGAGTCGTGGCTGAACGATGACATTAAGGACATACAGCTGGCAGGTTATACACTCTATCAGCAGGACAGAACAGCAGCCTCTGGTAAGACACTGGGCAAGGGCCTTCAGGCGTTTGGAAATTGCTCCCAAGGATGAACCAGACTTGTGGAGGTCTACAATGTTTTTTTTCTGAGGTCTTGGCTGATTTCTTTTGATTTTCCCATGATGTCAAGCAAAGAGGCACTGAGTTTGAAGGTAGGCCTTGACATCCACAGGTACACCTCCTATTGCCTCAAATTATGTCAATTAGCCTATCAGAGGCTTCTAAAGCCATGACATTTTCTGGAATTTTGCTGGCACTGAAAAGATTTGTCATGGGTCCTCAGATCCGGCCCAGTACATCACCGGGGCCAAGCTTCCTGCCACCCAGGACCTCTATACCAGGCGGTGTCAGAGGAAGGCCCTAAAAATTGTCAGACTCCAGCAACCCTAGTCATAGACTGTTCTCTCTGCTACCAAGCGGTACCGGAGCTCTAAGTCCAAGAGGCTCCTAAATAGCTTCTACCCACAAGCCATAAGACTCCTGAACAGCTAATCAAATGGCTACCCAGACTATTTTCATTCCCCCCCTCCTGGAACGCTGCTGCTTCTCTGTTATTATCTATGCATAGTCACTTTAATTACTCTACCTAAATGTACATATTACCTTGACACCAGTGCCCCCGCACATTGACTCTGTACCGGTACCGCCTGTATATAGCCCTGCTACTGTTATTTACTGCTGCTCTTTAGTTATTTGTTGTTCTTATCTCATAACTTTTTTTTTTTTTTTTTTTCTTAACTGCGTTGTTGGTCAAGGGTTCATAAGTAAACAGTTCACTGTAAGGTCTACACCTGTTGTATTCGGCGCATGTGACAAATAACATTGGATTTGAACTGAGCGATTTCTGCTAGATGGGCCAGCTGCAAGTCAAAATTGGCTATTGTAAAAAGTAATGTTTTGCTTTTTGGTCTTAATTTAGGGTTAGTGTGGTTAAGGTTAGGTTTCAAATCAGATTTTATGACTTTGTGGTTGTGCCAGCTAGTGACCCCTCTGCAGAGGTGCCTCTAGTACATAAGTCATGACGATAAATGACAACCTACTGATAAATGTGTCCAACTTACAGAATAAGTGATTTTTACAAACCTGTTGTTCTCTCCTCAGCTTGCTGCAGCAGCTGAGATCGACGAGGAGCCAGTCAGCAAAGCCAAACAAAGTAGAAGTGAAAAGAAAGCTAGAAAGGTCAGTTATGTTCATTCACATGTTCCTATAGTACATTGAATTGGCCACAAGTAACACAACAATTTCTCTTTTTTTTTACCCAAAAACCCATTGAATACCTCCAAAAGCACTGTTCTCAACTTTTGCTCTGTGGACCAGCTGCCATGGACCAGCTACTTCTACTGATTTTATTCATCAGATTACTTTTTTTACTCTGAGGTGCTGAAAATGAGCTGCTATACTACACATTGTTTTGAACTACCATCATAATGAAAACTTCATGTTTGGTGGATGATGCTATTAGGGCATTATTTATTAAGTCTATGGGAAATTCATTTTTTTTACCAAGTGTAAAAACAATTTTTTTATTTGTAATGACTTTCAGTTTGTTTGGACAGTGTTTCCTACAGACAATATGTTGATTAGCTACTATAGTTTTCTGTGGACAAAAATGTAGTAATATTCTCTGTCAACACCAGGCAATGTCCAAGCTGGGCCTCCGTCAGGTGACAGGTGTAACCAGGGTTACCATCAGGAAGTCCAAGAACATCCTGTTTGTCATCCCCAAGCCAGACGTCTACAAGAGCTCCGCCTCCGACACATACATTGTTTTCGGAGAGGCTAAGGTAGGAATCTACGCCATTTTTATATCGGACACGTACATTGTCTTTGGGGAGCCAAGGCACGTGATGCTATTTTAAGTGGTAACCAGAAATGCTAGAGGAATCATTCATCAATTTCATCTTGGTTGGATCTTACAGTGCAGCTTTTCATTTCAGATGGGACATGCTATACTTTCTAATAGTTTATAAATGCCTTTTTAAAGCGGTTATAAGCCATTTATTTCACAAGTATGTTCTCTATGAATTATACTGAGATATGCTTGAAATATTTGTGTAATTCTGTTTTCTGAGAGTGAATTTCCGTTTGTTCCAGATTGAGGACCTGTCCCAACAAGCTCAACTGGCAGCAGCAGAGAAGTTCAAGGTCCAGGGAGAAGACAGAATGTCTAGCATCCAGGAGAACACACAAACACCCACCGTACAGGAGGAGAGTGAAGAGGAAGAGGTGAGGGTCAAGGAAAGCATTTACTTACAATGACTGTGATTGTGTGATTGTCTCACCTAGCTACTTATAAACATGCACACACAAGAATGTGGATTTGGTTATTTCAGCTACACCTGTTGCTGACAGGTGTGTATAATTGAGCACACCACCATGCAATCTCCATAGACAAACACTGGCAGTAGAATGGCCATACTGAATAGCTCAGTGACTTTCAACGTGACACTGTCATAGGATAACACCTTTCCAACAAGTCAGTTCGTCAAATTTCTGCCCTGCTAGGGCTGCCCTGGTCATCTTTAATTGCTGTTAATGTGAATTGGAAACGTCTAGGTGCGCTGCTTTGTGTGTGTCGTAGAGTGATCTTCAACAAAACTGCAGAAAAAAGATTGGCTCAGCTGCGAAGTGGTAGGCCACACAAGCTCACAGAATGGGACCGCGTAGCTTATAAAAAATAGTCTGTCCTCGGTTGCAACACTCAGTACCTTGTTACAAACTGCCTCTGGAAGCAACATCAGCACAAGAACTGTTCGTCGGGAGCTTCATAAAATGGGTTTCCATGGCCGAGCAGCTGCACACAAGTCTAAGATCGCAATGTCAAGCGTCGGCTGGAGTGCTGTAAAGCTCGCTGCCATTGGACTCTGCGCAGTGGAAACGCGTTCTCTGGAGTGATAAATCACACTCGCCATCTGGCAGTCCGATGAATGAATCTGGGTTTGGCGGATGCCAGGAGAAGCTACCTGCCTGACTGCATTGTGCCAACTGTTTGGTAGAGTATGAATAATGGTCTGGGGCTGTTGTTCATTGTTCGGGCTAGGCCCCTTATTTCCAGTGAAGGGAAATCTGAACTATACAGTGACATTCTAGATGATTCTGTGCTTCTAACTTTGTGGCAGCAGTTTTGGGAAGGCCCTTTTCCTTTTTCAGCATGACAATGCCCCTGTGCACAAAGCAAAGTCCGTACAGAAATGGTTTGTTAATCGGTGTGGAAGAACTTGACTGGCCTGCACAGGGCCCTGACCTCAACTCCATCGAACACCTTTGGGATGAATTTGAACGCCGTCTGCGAGCCATGCCTAATCGCCCAACATCCGTGCCCGACCTCACTAATACTCTTGTGGCTGAATGTAAGCAGTGGAGGCTGTATATAGCAGCAAAGGGGGGACCAACTCCATATTAATGACCATGATTTTGGAATGAGGTGTTTGACGAGCAGGTGTCCACATAGGTTGGAAAAGTATCTAATGGTGAGGTCTTCGCGCTGGTTCCAACCTAGCCTGATCAGTTAGTGCTGTTCTGTCAGAACTGGGACCAGGCTTGTTCCAACCTACATCCTCTGACGTTTACTCAACTGTTATCATGAAACATTAGTAATTAATACATTTATGGCGTCAGGAGTTTTCACTTCCTCATTGTGCTCAACCCATATAATGATAATCCATTCTAAATGATTGATTTATTACAACTTCCTCCCAATTCACTTCTGTGTTCCATCATACTTTGCAGGTTGATGAGACTGGCGTGGAGGTGAAGGACATTGAGCTGGTGATGTCACAAGCCAACGTATCTCGAGTGAAGGCTATACGAGCGCTCAAGAACAACAACAACGACATTGTCAATGCCATCATGGTATGAATATTTAATTGGTTGTCACTTGTTGTGAATGTAATATCAGGTGTAATTGACATTTTTACCTTTGATTGCTATATTCTGAGGTGATGACAGGCACATTTCCACCTGTACAATAAAGTTGTAGATTCTATTCAATGTTGACACCTCCTAAGATACAAACCACTTTGTTTTATTTTTTGCAGGAGCTGACCATGTAGATGCCCAAGAACCATAAGGACCAGGTTCAGCATTAAACCCTAGTAGATGTGGTCTATTCAATTAATTCCAAGGATAAAAATAAAAGTTGTGGATTATAGGGGATGGAATATGTCTTCTTCTGTTTACCGTGTGTATTTATGTTTCCCATTTGTTGGTAAATAAAATGTTTTCCTCACATTATTTCTGTTTGTAAGATTGTGCTTACACTAATAAGCAGAGGTGGGTGTAGTGCCATTATATGCAAGGGAACACAAAATAAAAATGTAATTGACGTTATCATTTCCTCAGTCAAAGTTTGTACCAACAGATGTAGCCTGTTGAATATATCATTCTAGACAATATAATTCTATATCGTTATAAATATGCATAATGCATCCTCCAATTGAATGTATCATCCTTAAATGTAAAATGGATCCTCCGTCTGCCCCCACACATGAAACTCAGGAGTTTCATGGGAATATGAATTTAGATGTTCTTGAAAAACTGTTCTGTGAGTGAATTACAGCAGATGGTGTTCAACTATTAGCCTTTTTTGTTTCAATTAAAGAAAATATCCAGCCCTGGTGCATGAGAATGAAAAAATTAAGCTACAATTCAGTTTAACTAACCATCCTAAAATCTCAAATTAGGTGTTTTGGTGTAATAGTAAAGTTATAGGCCTACCGTGCTATGCTGTTCTGTTTATGTAAAATGAAAATGATTAGTTTTATGTGATCTTGCATGACATTGTTTCAGCTTTAGTGTAACTTTACTAAACGAGTGCCAATGTGAGATCATAATTTTCTATTTGTAATAAGAAGTGATGAGTAGGACTATCAGGCGTAGGCAACAGATTCAAGCGCCCTTCCTGGTGCTGAAAGGACAGCGCCAGTGTCGCACAATGATGTTAAAAAAAGGTTTAACCAGCTTGTGGTGCTGAAGAATAGCTCTGCCGTAAGGCCATATCAGGAACAAACAATAATTTGCAGTATAGCCTAACACGACTACGTGGTATATACAGTTGAAGTCGGAAGTTTACATACACTTACGTTGGAGTCAGTAAAACTCGTTTTTCAACCACTCCACAAATTTCTGGTTAACAAACTAGTTTTGGCAAGTCGGTTAGGACATCTACTGCGTGCATGACACAAGTAATTTTTCCAACAATTGTTTACAGACAGATTATTTCACTTATAATTCACTGCTTTGCAATTCCATAGGGTCAGATGTTTACATACACTAAGTTGACTGCCTTTAATCAGCTTGGAAAATTCCAGAAAATGATTTCATGGATTTAGAATCTTCTGATGGGCTAATTGACATAATGTGAGTCAATTGGAGGTGTACATGTGGATGTATTTCAAGGCCTACCTTCAAACTCAGTGCCTCTTTGTTTGACATGGGAAAATCAAAAGAAACCAGCCAAGACCTCAAAGAAATTGTAGACCTCCACAAGTCTGTTTCATCCTTGGGAGCAATTTCCTGAAGGTACCACGTTCATCTGTACAAACAATAGTACGCAAGTATAAACACCATGGGACCACGCAGCCGTCATACCGCTCAGGAAGGAAACGCGTTCTGTCTCTTAGAGATGAACGTACTTTGGTGCGAAAAGTGCAAATCAATCCCAGAACAACAGCAAAGGACCTTGTGAAGATGCTGGAGGAAACAGGTACAAAGTATCTATATCCACAGCAAGTTCTATATCGACATAACCTGAAAGGCCACTTCGCAAGGAAGAAGCCACTGCTCCAAAACCGTCATAAAAAAGCCAGACTATGATTTGCAACTGCACATGGGGACAAAGATTGTACTTTTTGGAGAAATGTCATCTGGTCTGATGAAACAAAAATGACCATCGTTGTGTTTGGAGGAAAAAGTGGGAGGCTTTCCACCCGAAGAACACCATCCCAACCGTGAAGCACGGGGTGGCAGCATCATGTTTTGGGGGTGCTTTGCTGCAGGAGGGACTGGTGCACTTCACAAAATAGATGGCATCATGAGGAAAGAAAATTATGTGGATATATTGAAGCAACATCTCAAGACATCAGTCAGGAAGTTAAAGCTTGGTCGCAAATGGGTCTTCCAAATGGACAATGACCACAAGCATACTTCCAAAGTTGTGACAAAATGGCTTAAGGACAACAAAGTCAAGGAATTGAAGTGGCCATCACAAAGCCCTGACCTCAATCCTATAGAACATTTGTGAGCAGAACTGAAAAAGCGTGTGTGAGCTCTGTCAGGAGAAATGGGCCAAAATTCACACAACTTATTGTGGGAAGCTTGTGGAAGGCTATTTTATTTATTTCACCTTTATTTAACCAGGTAGGCAAGTTGAGAACAAGTTCTCATTTACAACTGCGACCTGGCCAAGATAAAGCAAAGCAGTTCGACACAAACAACAACACAGAGTTACACATGGAGTAAAACAAACATAAAGTCAATAATACAGTAGAAAAAAACAAATCTATATACAAAGAGTACAATAGGATAAGGAAGGTAAGGCAATAAATAGGCCATGGTGGCAAAGTAATTACAATATAGCGTTTAAACACTGGAATGGTAGATGTGCAGTAGATGAATGTGCAATGTAGAAAATCTGGGGTGCAACAGAACAAGATAAATAAATAAGGTACGGGATGAGGTAGTTGGTTGGGCTATTTACAGATGGGCTATATACAGGTGCAGGGGTCTGTGAACTGCTCTGATAGCTGGTGCTTAAAGCTGGTGAGGGAGATGTGTCTCCAGTTTCAGAGATTTTTGTAGTTCATTCCAGTCATTGGCAGCAGAGAACTGGAAGGAGAGTCGGCCAAAGGAGGAATTGGCTTTGGGAGTGACCAGTGAGATATACCTGCTGGAGCGAGTGCTACGGGTTGGTGCTGCTATGGTGACCAGCGAGCTGAGATAAGGCGGGACTTTACCTAGCAGGGACTTGTAGATGACCTGGAGCCAGTGGGTATGGCGACGAGTGTAAAGCGAGGGCCAGCCAACAAGAGCGTACAGGTCGCAGTGGTGGGTGGTATATGGGGCTTTGGTAACAAAACGGATGGCACTGTGATAGACTGCATCCAATTTGTTGAGTAGAGTATTGGAGGCTATTTTGTAAATGACATCACCGAAGTCGAGGATCGGTGGGATGGTCAGTTTTACGAGGGTATGTTTGGCAGCATGAGTGAAGGATGCTTTGTTGCGAAATAGGAATTTTAGATTGGAGATGTTTGATGTGAGTCTGGAAGGAGAGTTTACAGTCTAACCAGACACCTAGATATTTGTAGTTGTCCACATAATCTAAGACAGAACCGTCCAGAGTAGTGATGCTGGACGGGGGGACAGGTGCGGGCAGCGATCGGTTGAAGAGCATGCATTTAGGTTTACTTGCGTTTAAGAGCAGTTGTAGGCCACTGAAGGAGAGTTGTATGGCATTGAAGCTCGTCTGGAGGGTAGTTAACACAGTGTCCAAAGAGGGGCCAGAAGTATACAGAATGGTGTCGTCTGCGTAGAGGTGGATCAGAGACTCACCTGCAGCAAGAGCGACATCATTGATGTATACAGAGAAGAGAGTCGGCCCAAGAATTGAACCCCGTGGCACCCCCATAGAGACTTCCAGAGGCCCGGACAACAGGCCCTCTGATTTGACACACTGAACTCTATCGGAGAAGTAGTTGGTAAACCATGCGAGGCAATCATTTGAGAAACCAAGGCTGTCGAGTCTGCCGATAAGGATGTGGTGATTGACAGAGTCGAAAGCCTTGGCCAGATCAATGAATACGGCTGCACAGTAATGTCTCTTATCGATGGCGGTTATGATGTCATTTAGGACCTTGAGCGAGGCTGAGGTGCACCCATGACCAGCTCTGAAACCAGATTGTATAGCGGAGAAGGTACGGTGGGATTCGAAATGGTCCGTAATCTGTTTGTTAACTTGGCTTTCAAAGACCTTAGAAAGGCAGGGTAGGATAGATATAGGTCTGTAGCAGTTTGGGTCAAGAGTGTCTCCCCCTTTGAAGAGGGGGATGACCGCAGCTGCTTTCCAGTCTTTGGGAATCTCAGACGGCACGAAAGAGAGGTTGAACAGGCTAGTAATAGGGGTTGCAACAATTTCGGCAGATAATTTTAGAAAGAAAGGGTCCAGATTGTCTAGCCCGGCTGATTTGTAGGGGTCCAGATTTTGCAGCTCTTTCAGAACATCAGCTGACTGGATTTGGGAGAAGGAGAAATGGGGGAGGCTTTGGCGAGTTACTGAGGATGGTGCAGGGCTGTTGACCTGGGTAGGGGTAGCCAGGTGGAAAGCAAGGCCAGCCGTAGAAAAATGCTTATTGAAATTCTCAATTATTGTGGGTTTATCGGTGGTGACAGCGTTTCCTATCCTCAGTGCAGTGGGCAGCTGGGAGGAGGTGCTCTTATTCTACATAGACTTTACAGTGTCCCAGAACCTTTTTGAGTTTGTGTTACAGGAAGCTAATTTCTGCTTGAAAAAAGCTAGCCTTGGCTTTCCTAACTGCCAGTGTATATTGGTTCCTGACTTCCCTGAAAAGTTGCATATCACGGGGGCTGTTCGATGCTAATGCAGAACGCCACAGGATGTTTTTGTGCTGGTCAAGGGCAGTCAGGTCTGGAGAGAACCAAGGGCTATATCTGTTCCTGGTTCTAAATTTCTTGAATGGGGCATGCTTATTTAAGATGGTGAGGAAGGCACTTTTAAAGAATAACCAGGCATCCTCTACTGACGGATGAGGTCAATATCCTTCCAAGATACCCGGGCCAGGTCGATTAGAAAGGCCTGCTCACTGAAGTGTTTTAGGGAACGTTTAACAGTAATGAGGGGAGATCGTTTGACCGCAAACCCATTACGGATGCAGGCAATGAGGCAGTTATCACTGAGATCTTGGTTAAAAACAGCAGGGGTGTATTTGGAGGGCAAGTTAGTTAAGATGACATCTATGAGGGTGCCTGTGTTTATGGCTTCGGGGTTGTACCTAGTAGGTTCAATTATGATTTGTGTGAGGTTTAGGGCATCAAGCTTAGATTGTAGGATGGCCGGTGTGTTTAGCATGTCCCAGTTTAGGTCACCTAGCAGCACGAACTCTGAAGATAGATGGGGGGCAATCAGTTCACATATGGTGTCCAGAGCACAGCTGTGGGCAGAGGGTGGTCTATAGCAGGCGGCAACAGTGAGAGACTTGTTTCTAGAAAGGTGGATTTTTAAAAGTAAAAGTTCAAATTGTTTGGGTACAGACCTGGATAGTAAGACAGAACTCTTCAGGCCATCTCTGCAGTAGATAGAACAGCCAAAAGGGGCGGTGTTGCTATCTTGTCTGAAGATGTTATAGTTAGGGATGGAAATTTCAGGGTTTTTGGTGGTCTTCCTAAGCCAGGATTCAGACACGGCTAGGACATCCGGATTGGCAGAGTGTGCTAGGGCAGTGAATGAAACAAACTTAGGAAGGAGGCTTCTAATGTTAACATGCATGAAACCAAGGCTTCTACGGTTGCAGAAGTCAACAAATGACAGCGCCTGGGGAATTGGAGTGGAGCTAGGCACTGCAGGGCCTGGATTAACCTCTATATCACCAGAGGAACAAAGGAGGAGTAGGATAAGGGGTACGGCTAAAGGCTAAAATGACTGGTCATCTAGGACGTTCTGAACAGAGAGTAAAAAGAACAGGTTTCAGGGGGGCGATAAAATAGATTAAAGGCATAAAGTACAGACAAAGGTATGGTAGGACATAAATACAGTGGAGGTAAACCTAGGCATTGAGTGGTGATGAAAGATATATTGTCTCTAGAAACATTTAAACCAGGTGATGTCATCGCATGTGTGGGTGGTGGACCTGAAGGGTTGGATAAGGTATATTGAACAGGGCTAGAGGCTCTACAGTGAAATAAGACAATAAACACTAACCAGAACAGCAATGGACAAGGCATATTGACATTGAGGAGAGGCATGCTTAGCTGAGTGATCATAAGGGTTCAGTTAGTAGTGAGGCTGGTTGGGGACACGGCGATTCAGACAGCTAGCCGGGGGTAGCAAGCTAGCAAAGGCTATCAGGCCGGCTAACAAAGACGGAGGAAGTCTGTTTATAGCCTCCTCGTGCGTTTCTGTCGGTAGACCAGTCGTGATGGGTTAGTGGGGTTCCGTGTGGTGAAGGGGACCAGGCCGATTGGCAAAAATAGGTAATAGTGGCCCAAGAAATTGTCCGATGGACCTGTTTAGCTAGTAGCCAATATGCTCTAGACAGCTAACGTTAGCAGGCCGCAGTTAGCTGATGGGCGTTTAGGTGACGTCGCGACGGAGGGCCGGTTGAATAACCCCCTCGGGCAGATAACGTTGGTAGTCCACTCGTGAAGGCCCGGTGAGGCTCCGCACCGGCAGTAAAAAACGGGTCCGGATAGGTGTTGTAGCCCAGGAGTGGCTGATGGGACTCTTCAGCCAGCCGGGAGATGGGCCAAGCACGGTCTAGCTTCAGGCTAATTGGTGCTTGCTCCGGGACCGACGTTAGCCAATAGACACACGGATAGCAGCTAGCTAGCTGCAAGATCCAGGTGAAAATGTCCAACTTGCGGTAGGAATCGGGGGATGTGGAGAGGAAATAGGTCCGGAATGCTCTGGTTTGAGTCGCGTTATACGAATGGCGAGAGCTTTTCCGAGCTAAAGGTTAGCTGCTGCTGTCCGCTAGCAATGGTAAGCTAAATACTAACGTTAGCTAGTGAGCTGGTTAGCTTCTGTTAGGGAATTCCGGATTCGAGGTGGATAATATTTGAACAAAAAAACAGATCCGTACCACATTGGGTGAGGCGGGTTGCAGGAGAGTGTTTTAAAGTTAAGTTTTAGAAAAAAATGATATGCGAAGAAAAGATATATACACTGGACACGACACGACAGGACGAGGAAAAAAAGACGTCTGACTGCTACGCCATCTTGGAAGACAAGGCTACACAAAACGTTTGACCCAAGTTAAACAATTTGAAGGCAATGCTACCAAGTACTAATTGAGTGTATGTAAACTTCTGACCCACTGGGAATGTGATGAAAGAAATAAAATATGAAATAAATAATTCTCTCTACTATTATTCTGACATTTCACACTCTAAAAATAAAGTGGTGATCCTAACTGACCCAAGACAGGCAATGTTTACTAGGATTAAATGTCAGGAATTGTGAAAAACTGAGTTTAAATGTATTTGGCTAAGGTGTATGTAAACTTCTGACTGTATCTATTTGCAGGCTGTAGCCTAATGTAAATACAAATACATACAGTTTATCATTGCACTCTACGAGGAGAGCTTTAGTTGCGAGTAGGTATTTCATTGTAGTTTACACTACGCTGTATTATTCAACTTCCATTTGATCACATGGTTAAAATAATCCCTATTACAGAATAAAAGAAAACCGAGAGATGAACTATCAATTCATATTTAGCAAAAAAAGAAACGTCCTCTCACTGTCAACTGCGTTTATTTTCAGCAAACTTAATGTGTAAATATTTGTATGAACATAACATTCAACAACTGAGACATGAACTGAACAAGTTCCACAGACATGTGACTAACATAAATTGATTGAATAATGTGTCCCTGATCAAAGGAGGGGGTCAAAATCAAAAGTAACAGTCAGTATCTGGTGTGAGATGTTACCCCACTCTTTCACCAAGGCACCTGCAAGTTCCCAGACATTTCTGGGGGGAATGGCCCTATTCCTCACCCTCCGATCCAACGTGTCCCAGACGTGCTCAATGGGATTGAGATCCGGGCTCTTCGCTGGCCATGGCAGAACACTGACGTTCCTGTCTTGCAGGAAATCACACACAGAACGAGCAATATGGCTGGTGGCATTGTCATGCTGGAAGGTCAGGTCAGGATGAGCCTGCAGGAAGGGTACCACATGAGGGAGGAGGATGTCTTCCCTGTAACGCACAGCGTTGAGATTGCCTGCAATGACAACATGCTCAGTCCGATGATGCTGTGACACATCGCCCCAGACCCTCCACCTCCAAATCGATCCCGCTCCAGACTACAGGCCTCGTGTAATGCTCATTCCTTCAACGATAAACGTGTATCCGACCATCACCCCTGGTGAGACAAAACCGCGACTCGTCAGTGAAGAGCACTTTTTGCCAGTCCTGTCTGGTCCAGCGACGGTGGGTTTGTGCCCATAGGCGACGTTGTTGCCGGTGATGTCTGGTGAGGACCTGCCTTACAACAGGCCTACAAGCCCTCAGTCCAGCCTCTCTCAGCCTATTGCGGACAGTGTGAGCACTGATGGAGGGATTGTTCATTCCTGGTGTAACTCGGGCAGTTGTTTTGCCATCCTGTACCTGTCCTGCAGGTGTGATGTTTGGATGTACCGATCCTGTGCAGGTGTTGTTACATGTGGTCTGCCACTGCGAGGACGATCAGCTGTTCGTCCTGTCTCCCCTGTAGCGCTGTCTTAGGCGTCTCACAGTACGGACATTGCAATTTATTGCCCTGGCCACATCTGCGGTCCTCATGCCTCCTTGCAGCATGCCTAAGGCACGTTCACGCAGATGAGCAGGGACATCTTTCTTTTGGTGTTTTTCAGAGTCAGTAGAAAGGCCTCTTTAGTGTCCTAAGTTTTCATAACTGTGACCTTAATTGCCTTCCGTCTGTAAGTTGTTAGTGTCTTAACGACCGTTCCACAGGTTCATGTTCATTAATTGTTTATGGTTCATTGAACAAGCATGGGAAACAGTGCTTAAACCCTTTACAATGAAGATCTGTGAAGTTATTTGGATTTTTACAAATTATCTTTGAAAGACAGGGTCCTGAAAAATTGATTTATTTTATTAAAGCTCTCAAATCAATTGACCAAGTAGTGAACATAACTCATTACAATGTACAATTGCAGGAATTTTGTTTAAAAAAAATCTGTATTCATGCATCTCAATATACTAAAACCTTAATGCATTATTACCTTCAACTTGGCCCAATTCACATTTCCACATGCCCACCCTGACATACCAAGCTAGAACAGGCCCTGCGTCTCAACCAATAGCCTATATAGGCTAAATATCCCAAGCATGGTGCAGGGCTACAGCAGCTTTGCAGTGGGCACTCTGGTTTGGGTTAATCGTCAGAACGGTGTCGTCTTAACCAACTGGTCACATATTGTTCTGGGTTCCACTGCTCAAGAGGAGGTCTGTGGAGTTTTGAGAACATCAAGGCAGACACACTGTGAATTTGGATCCTAGATCTCATTGGTGTGATAAGGTCCATGTGGCTAACCCTCCTCTCACACTCAGCTTAGCTGCAGGGAACAGTTAAAAAAAAATGTGTACCTTTATTTAACTAGTCAACTCAGTTAAGAACAAATTCTTATTTACAATGACGGCCTACCCCGGCCAAACCCGGACGATGCTGGGCCAATTGTGCACCGCCCAATGGGATTCCCAAACACGGCCGGATGTGATACAGCCTGGATTCGAATCAGGTACTGTAGTAATGCCTCTTTCCCTAAGATGCAGTGCCTTAGACCGCTGCGCCACTTGTGAGTCCGACTATATGTAAGGTTCCTCAGTCGAGAAGTGAATTTCAAACACAGATTCAACCACAAAAAACAGTGAGGTTTTCCAATAGCTCACAAAGAAAGGCACCTATTGGTCGATGGGTAAAAATAAAATAAAATAGCAGATATTGAATATCCCTTTGAGCATGGTGAAGTTATTAATTACACTTTGGATGGTGTATTAGTACACTCAGTCACTACAAAGATACAGGTGTCCTTCCTAACTCAGTTGTCGGAGAGGAAGGAAACCACTCATGGATTTCACCAAGAGGTCAATGGTGACTTTAAAACAGTTACAGAGTTTAATGGCTGTTATAGGAGAAAACTGAGGATGGATCAACAACATTGTAGTTATTCCACAATATTAACCCGAATTGACAGAGTGAAAAGAAGGAGGCCTGTACAGAATAAAACATATTCCAAAACATACATCCTGTTTTCATCAAGGCATTACTGCAAAAAATGTGGCAAAGCAATTAACTGTTTGTCCTGAATACAAATGATGTATGGTGCAACTCTAATACGACACATTACTGAGTACCACTCTCCATATGTTCAAGCATAGTCATATGGGTATGCTTGTAATCGTTAAGGACTAGGGAGTTTTTCAGGATAAAAAAATAAACGGAATGGAGCTAAGCACCAGCAAAATCCTAGAGGAAAACCTGCTTCAGTCTGCTCTCCACCAGACACTGGGAGATTAACTCACTTTTCAGCAGGACAATAACCTAAAACATAAGGCCAAATCTACACTGGAGTTGCTTACGAAGAAGACAGTGAATATTCCTGAGTGGCCGAGTTACAGTTTTGACTGAAATCTACTTAAACATCTATGGCAAGATCTGAAAATGGTTGTCTAGCAGTGATCAACAACCAACTTGACAGAGCTTGAAGAATTTAAAAAGAATAATGGGCAAACGTTCCAGGTGTGGAAAGCTCTTAAAGACTTACCCAGAAAGACTCACAGCTGTAACAGCTGCCAAAGGTGCTTCTACAAAGTTTTGACTCAGGGGTCGTGAATACATACGTAAATGAGACATTTCTGTATTTCATTTTCAATACATTTGTCATTATGGGGTATTGTGTGTAGATGGGTGAGCTTTTTTATTTGATTTAATCAATTTTTAATTCAGGCTGTAACACAACAAAGTGTGGAATAAGTCAAGGGGTATGAATACTTTCTGAAGGCACTGTACCTTGAGGCTGCTATACATACTTATTTGTTTTGTAATTCTATCGTTTTTCATTGGATTTTAGTGGTAATTACATATATTTAGAATGATTTATCAGAATGAATTTTCCAGAAATAGTTTTACCAGCTTGGTGTATTCTCAAATTGAAAACAATGAGGGTGCGCCACTCCCTGCGCTCCAGCAGCACTACAACCCTGCTAATAACGCCTGTTCATACAGACTTGTGTTATACAGGGGAAATAGTTGACATTATGTGATACAGATCAACTCTTTAAAATGTTATTATACAGATCAACTCTCTCTAAGTGTGTGTGTGTGTGTGTGTGTGTGTGTGTGTGTGTGTGTGTGTGTGTGTGTGTGTGTGTGTGTGTGTGTGTGTGTGTGTGTGTGTGTGTGTGTGTGTGTGTGTGTGTGTGTGTGTGTTGCCACGGTAACGGCGTAGCTTGCTTCAGGTAAAGCGCGTGCAAGAGACTCGTCCCTGCACGAGCGAAAGATCCAGAAACTTCTTTCGGACAGCGCGAGCGAGGCCAGAGTGCAAACAGTCACTTGGATTCTAGATGCGTCATTGCGCACGAGAACGAGGAAAAGCAGTTACTGGTCTAGGATTGATATTTACATTTTGCCCTGTCGTTTTTCGCTACAAGAAGAGAATATCCAACAACACATCGTGGCTAATACTGCGGTCTGGAGTGGGAAGAAATAGATAGCAAGAGATGTACGTGTGGAACGGAGGGTAGGAGGGAGTTAGCGTGCAATGCATATTCTTGCAAATGCGGGGTAGCTTCCTAGCTAGCTTCAAGCTTAATCAGCGTTTAGCTAGGGCTGGCTGTGTCTGGCATGCCCGAACCTTTATACATGTATAGCAACGCTGCAATGATAGTTTCCATGTTGTCCATTGGACAAAACAATGCAACGTTAATGTTCTAGCTTGCTGGCGGGTGCCAAATTTAGCTAGCTAACTAGCTAGGCCTGCTCTATGCTCTTCATGCATGGGGACCGATTAGTGGGAATGAATGGCGCGCTTGGCACTTTACACTAATTGAAATGTCGGCTTTACACTCGCAAGAGTTTCCGTCCATATCACCATGAGCCATGGTGATAACGTTACCATAATAATAATACAAGGCTGAGCCTTGTCTTCATAGCTAGCTGGTTATTCAACGAGTTTACAGATAGCCAGTCCTTTATTCAGACTTCCGGCGCCGACAGAGATGGCAGCCTCGCTTCACGTTCTCAGGAAACCATGCAGTATTTTGTTTTTTTATGTATTACTTCTTACATTGTTACCCCGGAAAATATTAAGTTTTATTACATACAACCGGGAGGAACTATTGGATATAAGAGCAACGTCAACTTACCAACATTACGACCAGGAATACGACTTTCCCAAAGAGGATTCTCCTTTCGTTAACCCAAACACAACAACAGACTGGATAGCACGTGGCTACTCAAAACAACGGCGGCGCCGGAGAAGAGGGAAACGCGCCGGTCTTTTGGTCAAGCTACGTCGACGGGCGCATCGTGCACCTCTCCCGAGTATTTTAATCGCCAATGTACAGTCTCTTGACAACAAAGTAGACGAAATCCGATCGAGGTTGCCTTTCAGAGAGACATTCGAGACTGCAACGTTCTTTGCTTCACGGAAACATGGCTCACTCAGGACACGTTATCAGAGTCGGTACAGCCACCTGGTTTCTCCACGCATCGCGCCGACAGAAACAAACATCTCTCTGGTAAGAAGAAGGGCGGGTGTGTGTCTTATGATTAACGAGGCGTGGTGTGATCATAACAACATACAGGAACTCAAGTCCTTTTGTTCACCTGACATAGAATTCCTTACAATCAAATGCAGACCGCATTATCTACCAAGAGAATTCTCTTCGATTATAATCACAGCCGTGTACATCCCCTCAAGCTAATACATCGACGGCACTGAAAGAAATTCATCGGACTCTATGTAAACTGGAAACCACATATCCTGAGGCTGCATTTATTGTGGCTGGGGATTTTAATAAGGCTAATTTAAGAACAAGGCTCCCGAAATTTTACCAGCATATCGAATGTGCCACCCGGGCTGGTAAAATCCTGGACCACTGTTATTCCAACTTCCGTGATGCATACAAGGCTATTCTCCGCCCTCCTTTCGCAAGTCTGACCATGACTCCATTTTGTTGCTCCCAGCCTACAAACAGAAACTAAAACAGGAAACGCCCGTTCTCAGGTCTGTTCAACGCTGGTCCGACCAATCTGATTCCATGCTGCAAGATTGCTTGAGCACGTGGACTGGGATATGTTCGGATAGCATCTGACAACAACATTGATGTATACGCTGATTCGGTGAGCGAGTTTATTAGCAAATGCATTGGTGATGTTGTACCCATAGCAAATATCAAAACCTTCCCCAACCAGAAACCATGGATTGATGGCAGCATTCGCGCAAAACTGAAAGCGCGAACCACTGCTTTTAACCAGGTAAAGGCTACCGGAAACATGACTGAATACAAACAGTGCAGCTACTCCCTCCGCAAGGCAATCAAACAAGCTAAGCGTCAATATAGAGACAAAGTAGAGTCACAATTCAATGGCTCAGACACAAGAGGAATGTGGCAGGGTCTACAGTCAATCACGGACTACAAAAAGAAAACCAGCCCGTCGCGGACCATGACGCCCTGCTCCCAGACAAACTAAACAACTTCTTTGCTCGCTTTGAGGACAATACAGTGCCACCGACACGGCCCGCTACCAAAACCTGCGGGCTCACCTTCACCGCAGCCAATGTGAGAAAAACATTTAAATGTGTTAACCCTCGCAAGGCTGCCGGCCCAGATGGCATCCCTGGCGTGTCCTCAGAGCATGCGCAGACCAGCTGGCTGGTGTGTTTACGGACATATTCAATCAGTCCCTATCCCAGTCTGCTGTTCCCACATGCTTCAAGAGGGCCACCATTGTTCCTGTTCCCAAGAAAGCTAAGGTGACTGAGCTAAATGACTATCGCCCGTAGCACTCACTTCCGTCATCATGAAGTGCTTTGAGAGATTAGTCAAGGATCATATCACCTACATCCTGCCAGACACCCTGGACCCACTCCAATTTGCTTACCGTCCCAATAGGTCCACAGACGACGCAAATCGCAATCACACTGCATACTGCCCTAACCCATCTGGACAAGAGGAATACTTATGTAAGAATGCTGTTCATCGACTACAGCTCAGCATTTAACACCATAGTTCCCTCCAAGCTCGTCATTAAGCTCGAGACCCTGGGTCTCGACCCAGCCCTGTGCAACTGGGTCCTGGACTTCCTGACGGGCCGGTCCCAGGTGGTGAGGGTAGGAAACAACATCTCCACCCCGCTGATCCTCAACACTGGGGCCCCACAAGGGTGCGTTCTCAGCCCTCTCCTGTACTCCCTGTTTACCCATGACTGCGTGGCCAAGCACGCATCCAACTCAATCATCAAGTTTGCTGACGACACTACAGTGGTAGGCTTGATTACCAACAACGACGAGACGGCCTACAGAGAGGAGGTGAGGGCCCTCGGAGTGTGGTGTCAGGAAAATAACCTCTCACTCAATGTCAACAAAACAAAGGAGATGATCGTGGACTTCAGGAAACAGGAGAGGGAGCACCCCCTATCCACATCGAGGGACAGTAGTGGAGAAGGTGGAAAGTTTTAAGTTCCTCGGCGTACACATCACGGACAAACTGAATTGGTCCACCCACACAGACAGCGTGGTAAAGAAGGCGCACAGCGCCTCTTCAACCTCAGGAGGCTGAAGAAATTTGGCTTGTCACCAAAATCACTCACAAACTTTTACAGATGCACAATCGAGAGCATCCTGTCGGGCTGTATCACCGCCTGGTACGGCAACTGCTCCGCCCACAACCGTAAGGCTCTCCAGAGGGTAGTGAGGACTGCACAACGCATCACCGGGTTAAACTACCTGCCCTCCAGGACACCTACACCACCCGATGTCACAGAAAGGCCAAAAAGATCATCAAGGACAACAACCACCCGAGCCACTGCCTGTTCACCCCGCTATCATCCAGAAGGCGAGGTCAGTACAGGTGCATCAAAGCTGGGACCGAGAGACTGAAAAACAGCTTCTACCTCAAGGCCATCAGACTGTTAAACAGCCATCACTAACATTGAGTGGCTGCTGCCAACATACTGACTTAAATCTCTAGCCACTTTATACATAGGAATTGGATGTAACAAATGTATCACTAGCCACTTTAAACAATTTTGTATATAATGTTTACGTATCCGACATACTCATATCAAATGTATACACTGTACTCTAAACCATCTACTGTATCTTGCCTATGCCGCTTCGGTCATCGACCCAAATCTCTAGCCACTTTAATAATTATAATTGGATGAAATAATGTATCACTAGCCACTTTAAACAATGCCATTTATATAATGTTTACATATCCTACATTACTCATCTCATATATATGTGTATATACTGTACTCCATACCATCTACTGCATCTTGCCTATGCCGGTCAGCCATCGCTCATCCATATATTTATATGTACATACTCGTATTCATTCCTTTACTCTTGTGTGTATAAGGTAGTTGTTGTGAATTTGTTAGATTACTTGTTAGATACTACTGCATGGTCGGAACTAGAAGCACAAGCATTTCGCTACACTCGCATTAACATCTGCTAACCATGTGTATGTGACAAATAAAATTTGATTTGATTTGATTTTTTATTCACGTGGACTAGCTAGTTTTAGCTAGAGCCATATACTGGTAATAGCGAGCCATTTCCTTGCAAAGTGGCTAGTTTAGCTACTGGCTTGCTAGTTGGAGTTGAATGATATTCCATGTGGCCTGCTAGCTAGCTCATGAATTAATATATGGAAGGGTGTCAGAGCTGGCTAGCCAGTAATACCTATTAGGCTTGGCCACCAAACCACTGAATTCAAGGAAGCCTTATCCTTTTGAGACCAGTGACAGTGAGCCACCTGACCAAGTATGACCTTGGATTAAATAAGGTTGATGGGTGGAGCTAGACTCCAGCTGATAAGTTAATGTTTCAGATGTATAGTGTCTGAATGAACCAAACGATGTATTATCTCATCTAGCAAAGCAAATGTGCATGCTTTTCTTTTCCACCATGCATGTAGCAGATGAGTAGACAGCTTTCTAAGTGGCACATTATTCAGTTTTGGATCTAAAATGAATGGCTGGAACCAGGGTGATATATGGATGGAACCAGCCCCCTATCCTTCACACATTTTATCCCTTCATAGATTTATCCCCTATTCCCTAATGATGGTAGTCTTGGTAACTGTCTGTTAAACTATCATTCCCCTCCTTGCCACTCCCTGTCATGCTAAACATTTGTCATAATGACACAGAATACACAGAGTGGAATGTTAGCTAAACAGACTGGTACCCTGGCTATAATAATGGCGGTGCAGTTACCCAAATATGTATGGATGGATTTCATAACCAAAACCTAGAAACATTGATCACTGCTTTGTATCGGACTAATCAGTCCTCTCTATCGTCCTATAGGCAGCCAGCAACAGCGAAGTGGTATGACAGAAGGGACTCTGTCTTTATTGAGTTCCTGGTAGAAGACAGCAAAGATCTACAAGTGAAGTTTGAAAAATCTAAACTTGATTTCCGGTAAGCTGCTTTACCCCGGACACACTGCAGTTTAAGTGAGATTGATTTTAGGCTAAATTGTGAGCCTACTGCAGAGACAGTTGGGGGGGCAGTTTCCTGGACACAGATTAACCTAATCCTGGACTAAAAAGCATCTTCGTCTTCCTTTTAGCCCATGAATAAGATCAATCTTATTGGCCCTTGCTGTCTGAATGAACAAAATCATATATTTTACTCTCTTTTCAGTTGTGTTGGTGGGATTGAAACCCTCAAACACCATAATGAATTGGACCTTTTCGACTCAATTGATCCCAATGTAAGTATGTTTTTCATTTAGCTGCAGAGTCAATATCTCCAGTGACACAGAAAACCACTGCAATGACCTGGATGTTAAATATGCTGACAAAGAAGATCCCTCATACAAAATCACTTGTAATATACCGATTATCTCTCTTCCTCTTGTTACAGGCATCCAAGCACAAACGTACAGACAGATCAGTGTTGTGTTGTTTAAAGAAAGCAGAGGCAGGAAGAGCATGGCCACGGTTAACAAAAGACAAGGCAAAAGTAGGAACTGTTTCAATGCACAATACTATTTATTCTACTTTACTTTTTCTGCCCTGTATTTCTGGGCCTCCCGTCCATGTATCTTATTCCTAAAAGGCCAAACTGATTAGCACTCCTATTCTGAGATGCTTTAAATAGGCTCAGATCACCTAAGAAGGGCATTTTGTCTTGAATGTTGGTTAAAAAAAAATTATTTGGTATGTCTGTTTTCTTTCCCACAGTTTCAATGGCTCGGTGTCGACTTCAACAACTGGAAAGACTGGGAAGATGATTCTGATGAGGATCTGTCCAGTTTTGACAAGTTCTCAGAGGCAAGCATGTCATGTTGCACAAAATGTGTAATGTTTTAAATGTTTAAATTATATATATTTTTATGTTCAAACAATGATTGTTGTTGCTTATTTTCAGATGATGAATACAATGGGAGGAGAAGACGGCATGCCGGATCTGGGAATGGGTGGTATGGAAGGTCTAGAAGAGGTTTGTTTATTTTCTGTCATCTCTAAATTAATTTTACAGCAAATTAATCAAGGCAAATGCAAACATTTACCAGTGTACCATATATGGTGGCTGCAAAAAACTACCTGCTTTCTTGCTTTATGTTGAGTTTTGCGGTTTTGACACTAATCTCATTGTTTTTATTTCCAGCATGACAGCGATGATGAAAGTAAGTTGTGATATAGTTTTAGCACATGGATAAAACCAAGCAGACAATTTCTAGAGCATTTTCATGGTACATTTCATTTGAAAGTTGTTCATAAGTCCCATACCATCCACACATGAGCCATGTTGTAGACTTGGTATATTAGCTTTTTACCTTTTTGTTTTTGTACATTTTAATATTTGTAACTTTTTCAGAGATGCCAGACCTGGAGTAATGGTGCATATAAAGTATTGTAACCGATGACAACAAGAAAGGAAAGCGTCAAAGGTTGGTTGAAGAGAGAGAGAAGAGTTGGTAGCCATATTTGAAAAAGGAGGAAACATCACCAGTTTTCCAAACACGTCAGAGGAACCTCACTGAGGAGAGACTGTATCTGTCGTAATGGCATCACAGCAGAGCATTCTCCAGCCAATGTCTTAGTGCTGTGCTTTGCTGTTCTAATTCTGCATGGACAATTCAGTTGTTTCCATGATGTGTTGTGGGGTTCAGTTATACCATGCTTTAACTTAACAACCAGGGGTGCCTTCAGCAGGGAACAGCGTTATGGAACGTTAAGATAGAATTACGTCATGTAGAACAAAGGTGCCACTGACATGTAGAATGAAGGAATCATGTCTGCTCATCGTATTTCAATCTGCAGCGTTTGACAATGTTTTCCTACTGAATGTGGCCCTGCTCTGATGGGATGTGATAGTCTGAAAGTTACACCCCACCTCTCCACCTTTTTATTTAATAACGTCAGTGAGGTTACGTATTGAATATCAACATAATTGTAAATTCTAAACGAAGAAAAAACATGTTTTAAAACAACTGCCTATTTTCAATAAAGTTGTTTCTTTTTTTTTTTTTTTATAAAAAAATGGCCCTTTTGTTCGTAATGTACATTTTGTTTTAGCACGGAACAAATATTTTGTCAATGTACGATAACATCTGGAAATCTTACCGGTTCATTGATTTTAAATAATCAGGTATTTGAAATTAATGAATGAAATAGGCATGTTAAACTTATTTTATAGTATAGCGTAAGTTATAAAGGAAAACCCTTTCCGTGCAATCACATTTTGCAAGGATGCTTTTGCTTTAGTATACATCGTACATACCGAACATTTTAAAAGTATATATCAGTAGTTTACTCTGTATTTATTGCACATTGTTTTGTATTATACAAGTTTAGCAGCAAGTTATTTCTTCCATATTCAAAGGGGTGCAGAAACATAACAAAAATAACTTGTCATTAAATGACCAAATTTAATTTGCACTTGCAGTACAACATAAATGCCATTGTTAAAGCAGATGCGCTGCTAGGTTTCGCCAGCCTGTTTTCTAGATCAGGTTGCTGAAACTTGAGTTTGTTAAATTCAGCGGGAATTTGGCCAGGTATTTCTAATAAACTCAAGACTAAGTAGGTTTTTTGTTGTTGTCCGGTGTAATAGTGTCTTGGTACACAGTGAGAATAATATGTCTTTGACCTAAACAGATTAAAGGGATATACAGGGCATGACAACATGAACAAAGGTTATGTTATTTCAGCAAGTGAGAATGAGTCTGTCGAATGCTAGTACATGCTATGACCACCAGGCGGTGTTGATGGTCTATATACCATGGCTACATACCCAGATATAACCCTTGATGCGTCATTGGTTATTACACAGGAGTAGGGTACTGAGAGCATCTATACAGATTAGGAACCAACATAGCAATATGTGCTTCTAGAGAATGTACCTTTTGGACAGTCCCACTTGAAGTTCCAATATTCTTTAATGTTGATTCAGTTTAGGAGCGTGTTAAATGTCAACACTGCGCACCATTCAGAGACTAAAATGAGTAAACACTCGATTCTGCTGATTGAAGCTTTTTTGTTGTGTTTGTAATAGTTGGCAATATTCTCCTTTTCAAATTATGCACAAACCATTAATTCCACATCTATTTTGAATTTGTTTATTTACATAAATATAATTTCCATGTCCATGAAGTTATATCACATTTATATTTGGGTTCGATTTTACAATTGGATAAGAAAGAATGTATATTATACAGGTGCAAGGAATGGGAGCCAAGTGAGTTTATGTTATTAAACTAAGTATCCTAAGTGAATTCAGGCCTGTTAATATTGCATAACCGAACATCAATAAATCAGTTCAATGTGATGGACAACTAGTAGCGAAGATACCAGCTCATCATGCAGTAAGTAGGCAGTCTGACCATGCCAGTGGAATTGAAGAGAAAACCCCAGAGAGACCAGTTATTGTGGCTGTGCCCATTGTTTTCCAACAGAAATACCGGTGTGAGCATCTTAATTAAAATATATTTGGTATTGGTGTAATAAAAATAATAACTTGTATTAACCACAAGTTTTGTGAAGGAAAAAATATGTAAAACCCAAGTGAAAATATGTTGTGACTGAATGGCACACCTGTCACCCCATTGGTAATAATGAACCTCAAACTGTTCCAGTGTTCTTTTCTACAGTTCAATCTAGAAGAAAACAAAGACAGGAAAATCAGAATTTTAGAAAGTTTTTAACATAAAAATGATAAATCCAGGATTCTCTGATTATTAAAGTATATAACATGTTCTTGATAGGATCCAAGTGTATTGTTGTACCATATTACTTATTTTCCCCATACCTTTCATAACCAAATGGCCAACGAGGAGACATTGTATAGCTTTGAAATTATATTGTCTATCCATCCAGTTTCAACAATCATGGTAAATAAATAAAAAATAATGAAATTGTACACTGTACATCATAAAGCTTTTCAATGTAATACAAGCATCATTATTTTAATATATATTTTTTCATAAGTCCTTAACTAAAATAAGGAAGGAAATCTATTATATCCATCACTGGGGGAATCAAGCAGAATAACAGTGAATGTAAAAGTAAAAGGAGAATCAGCTTACATGTCTGGTTCAGTTTACTTCTCTACCAAGCAGTGAACACGGGAAGGGGGTGTAATAGCACAAGGAGCAGGTTCAACAATGCCCCTCCCTCCATCCCATCAACTGTCCTGTCATCATTAGATCAGAACACAAAATGTCCGCCTTGTAAACAGAGGGAGGAGGTAGGGGGGTAAAGCAGGAATGGAGGGAAGAGGGGGACCAAGGAGTCAAGGGGGTCATACAGGTGCACGTTTAGTTTACCTCACATCCTCACCCAGTAACACAAGGCTAAAGCATTTAGTCGCCTCAGTTCACATGATCCTCTTCTGTATTTTTCTCCTCTGTTTTTACCCCGCAGGTATAAGAACCATAGCCTGGTTTCAGATCTATTTGTGATGTCTTGCTAACTTAATGGCAACATAGCACAAACAGATCTGCAACCAGGCTATAAGAACCTGAGTTTGGAGGGAAAAACAGACCCTAAACCGACCCCTCTTCCCCTAGAGAGAGACAAGAACCTCTCCCCCTAGAGAGAGACGAGAACCTCTCCACCTAGAGAGAGACGAGAACCTCTCCCCCTAGAGAGAGAGACGAGAACCTCTCCACCTAGAGAGACGAGAACCTCTCCCCCTAGAGAGAGACGAGAACCTCTCCACCTAGAGAGAGACGAGAACCTCTCCCCCTAGAGAGAGAGACGAGAACCTCTCCACCTAGAGAGACGAGAACCTCTCCCCCTAGAGAGAGACAAGAACCTCTCCACCTAGAGAGAGACGAGAACCTCTCCCCCTAGAGAGAGAGACGAGAACCTCTCCCCCTAGAGAGAGAGACGAGAACCTCTCCATCTAGAGAGACGAGAACCTCTCCACCTAGAGAGACGAGAACCTCTCCACCTAGAGAGACGAGAACCTCTCCCCGGCCTAGACAGAAGAGAGATTTAAAGGATATGTATAAGAAAGAACTACAATCAACAAATAAAATGAGCTTGATCCACACGACAAAGCCAGTCAGGGTTAGAATTGTTTTGTTATTAAGTAAAATGACCCAAAATAAAAGCCAATCCAGCTATCACACGCCTGTACATGAAACCGCTGTAACAGCAAAATCTTTAATGAAAAAAAAACAGCATTCCAGAAACAGAGTAAAACGTAACAGTCTGGCACAGATAATACTGGTACTGAACTGCATGCAGTAGAAACTCTTTTATGTCCTCAGGCACTTAACATGGCTGTAAAAAGTAAACGTTGACGAGACACCAGGTCAAAGGAGTGGAATTTTGTAATACTAAATGAAAAATAATATACAATTTCAAGATTATGTTTTTAAATAGGGAGGGAGATTGAGTTTTTTTTATTTGTGTGTTGTGTGTTTATTTTCATATAAATATGTTTGTGCTCCCCTAGAAGAGACAGTCTAAAATTAGACAGAACAATATTTAAAAAAGACGACAAAAATTGAAGGGCTTTTGGACAAAAGGGGAGCACTCTAAATATGTTGCTAGAAATGAATCAGAACTTTCATTGAAGGAAGAGTGGGACAAAAGATGCTTCTTTCCCTTAGAATAGGCTGCAGTCTGACAAGGTACAAATCAGTTGTTCTGCCACTGAACAAGGCTGTTAACCCACTCTTCCCCGGTAGGCGGTCATTGTAAATAAGATTTTTTTCTTCACTGACTTGCCTAGTTAAATAAAGGTAAAATACATACCACAAATACAATGCTCTTCTAAAACACGCACAAACAACACAACACAACGCACTTGAAAAAATAACTAGAGTTGAAAAAAATCCTCATAAATTCTTCAAGGGCATAATAACAACATACACATCAGGTACCAGAAGTTTCATAAAAAATGGAAAAAGCATGAAGTTCACTGCTCTACTGTAGCTTCACTCCTAGCGGACTACAAAATATAGAGAGAAAAGAAGAGAGAGAGATGCCCCTGTCCTGAGCAGTTACAGCCACCTGGTCAGCCAGGAGTGACCCACTCCCTACACAACAGGCCGCAGCAGGGTGCTTTCCTCAGTGGCAACTAAGTCATCTTCTTACCCTCCATCTTTGTCCTGCAGTCCAAGGAGGGAGGGGGGGTCATAGTTTACAGGTCGGAGGAGGGTTAGGCTTTGGCTGCCCAGTAATTCAGCATGTACTGTTTCTGGATCAGCAAAGTGAGAATGAAGAGAGTGAGGAAGGTGGAGTTGTCGTGATGGTCTGTGTGTACTATGTGGGTGTGTGGGTTAGAGAGGAAGAGTCATGTGTGTGTATGTGTGTTGGGTAGGGTTGAGGGTTCGGAGGAGGATTGGGTACGGAATAGGGGAATATGGGGTTCATAAAGCCAACCTTCTTCCACCAGGCTTATAGGGCCTGAGTCTTGAGCTCAATGGGCTCTCCTCTGGCGTCTTGCTGGCTTTCAGCCTCTGGGGGCCTGGCACCCTTCAGGATGGCCATCCTCTCAGAGAGACTGCGCATGCGGGGGAACAGCATGAAATCATAGATAATAGCTCCCATAGCACCGCCAATCATCGGACCCACCCAGTACACCTGCCACAGGACCAGAACAAAGAGAGGGAAGAGAGGAAGACAGAGACACAGAGAGAGAGACAGAGAGAGAGAGAGAGAGAGAGAGAGAGAGAGAGAGAGAGAGAGTGAGAGAGAGAGAGAGAGAGAGAGAGAAAGAGAGAGAGTGAGAGAGAGAGAGAGAGAGAGAGAGGAAGACAGACACAGAGAGAGAGAGAGAGAGATAGGGAGGGAGAGAGAAAGAGAGAGAGAGAGAGAGAGGGGAGGGAGAGAGTGAGAGAGAGAGAGAGGGGGGTGTTGGTGAGTTCATCTAGCTATATGTCACGTTACACAGTTCTAAACTCCAAACAACACATTGTAACTTGTTTTTAAATTGCTGTAAATTGTTGTCAAATCTTTAACTTGCTTTAAATGTTGTGGCTTTATAAGGTGTGAATAAAGGGTCTTACCCAGTGGTTGACAAATTTTCTGACCAGCACAGCGGGGGCGAAGGACCTGGCAGGGTTCATTCCAGCACCAGTATAGTACATCTATAGGAATGACAGTGGACCAGGGTTATGTTTAGGTAGCAGTGTGTAGAGTATGCAGTGGTCAAAAACCTCCCTGCATCATACAATGGTGGTTTCTAATGCACTCTTATTGCTATCTCTAGTGTCCTGACCAACCCCATCAAAACAATGGATTATACACCCCTTCTCTCGTGTAGTCACAGGGATGGATTAATCAGGTTTTACTGCTTCTGACATCATCATCTAATCATTCATCACTTAAATTGACCGAACTCTAAATCCCCAGCTTTTGTCTATTGTATACAGTGAGGGAAAAAAGTTTTTGATCCCCTGCTGATTTTGTACGTTTGCCCACTGACAAAGAAATGATCAGTCTATAATTTTAATGGTAGATTTATTTGAAAAGTGAGAGACAGAATAACAACAAAAAAATCCAGAAAAACGCATGTGAAAATTTTTATAAATTGATTTGCATTTCAATGAGGGAAATAAGTATTTGACCCCTCTGCAAAACATGACTTAGTACTTGGTGGCAAAACTCTTGTTGGCAATCACAGAGGTCAGACGTTTCTTGTAGTTGGCCACCAGGTTTGCACACATCTCAGGAGGGATTTTGTCCCACTCCTCTTTGCAGATCTTCTCCAAGTCATTAAGGTTTCGAGGCTGACATTTGGCAACTCGAACCTTCAGCCCCCTCCACAGATTTTCTATGGGATTAAGGTCTGGAGACTGGCTAGGCCAATCCAGGACCTTAATGTGCTTCTTCTTGAGCCACTCCTTTGTTGCCTTGGCCGTGTGTTTTGGGTCATTGTCATGCTGGAATACCCATACACGACCCATTTTCAATGCCCTGGCTGAGGGAAGGAGGTTCTCACCCAAGATTTGACGATACATGGCCCCGTCCATCGTCCCTTTGATGCGATGAAGTTGTCCTGTCCCTTAGCAGAAAAACACCCCAAAGCATAATGTTTCCACCTCCATGTTTGACGGTGGGGATGGTGTTCTTGGGGTCATAGGCAGCATTCCTCCTCCAAACACGGCGAGTTGAGTTGATGCCAAAGAGCTCCATTTTGGTCTCATCTGACCACAACACTTTCACCCAGTTGTCCTCTGAATCATTCAGATGTTCATTGGCAAACTTCAGACGGGCATGTATATGTGCTTTCTTGAGCAGGGGGACCTTGCGGGCGCTGTAGGATTTCAGTCCTTCACGGCGTAGTGTGTTACCAATTGTGACTATGGTGACTATGGTCCCAGCTGCCTTGAGATCATTGACAAGATCCTCCCGTGTAGTTCTGGGCTGATTCCTCACAGTTCTCATGATCATTGCAACTCCACGAGGTGAGATCTTGCATGGAGCCTCAGGCCGAGAGAGATTGACAGTTCTTTTGTGTTTCTTCCATTTGCGAATAATCACACCAACTGTTGTCACCTTCTCACCAAGCTGCTTGGCGATGGTCTTGTAGCCTATTCCAGCCTTGTGTAGGTCTACAATCTTGTCCCTGATATCCTTGGAGAGCTCTTTGGTCTTGGCCATGGTGGAGAGTTTGGAATCTGATTGATTGATTGCTTCTGTGGACAGGTGTCTTTTATACAGGTAACAAACTGAGATTAGGAGCACTCCCTTTAAGAGTGTGCTCCTAATCTCAGCTTGTTACCTGTAAAAAAGACACCTGGGAGCCAGAAATCTTTCTGATTGAGAGGGGTCAAATACTTATTTCCTCATTAAAATGCAAATCAATTTATAACATTCTTCACATGCGTTTTTCTGGATTTTGTTGTTGTTATTCTGTCTCTCACTGTTCAAATAAACCTACCATTAAAATTATAGACTGATCATTTCTTTGTCAGTGGGCAAACGTACAAAATCAGCAGGGGATCAAATACTTTTTTCCCTCACTGTATGCTGTTGTGATCATATTGTTGAGTCATAATGGCCTCTCGCTCCAAGACTATGTCTCTTACCCCATCTTCATCCCTGCTGACCCTGTGTCTAAGCCCATTTCCACCCCAATACAATTCCGTATATATTCCTTGGTCTATACATATATATTTGATATATTTGTAATATGTTTTACCCCCAGTAGATGTCCTATGAGGACAGAGAAGCCGATGGCCAGGGCGGCAGAGCCCAGGCGTCCGTTACGCCTCTCGTCGGTCACAGCGAAGATGCAGACAACCAGCTGCAGGGTGAGGAACACCTCCACGGTGGTGGCCATGCCCAGGCTGATACCTGGCTGCAGCTGGAGAATGGGTAGGAGATAGAACACAGCTTAGTGCATGGTTCCAGTTCACTTTTTGAAGTCATATCGGCTCCACTGGCAGTCAGTCAATCAATCATTCAATCAACAGGCTGAACCTTGAGCACATCAAAATGGCTCACTGAGAAAAGATCATTAGCAAATCTTACATTGTCCATGCATTCTAAAGAGTGGTGTTTTTGTGTTATTACCTACTCATAACGTCTAACATTGTAAAAGAAAATACAAAATGTATCCACAACACTGGCCGTGTCTTATTAAAGACTGTTGTACAGATTCAACTGTTGTATAGCCAACACATCTGCAGCAGGTCTTCTATTAGGAACTTGAAACTGAGTTGCTATATTGTGTGATATTCACAATGTTAGAAAGACTGAATTGGAGATTCTAATAGACCACCTAATTATGGTTACACACACAGATGTTCTTTATCCCCTGTCAAGATAATTTCATTCATTCGAATGGCAGATGAAAATTGAACTGAAATGTGTGATACATACTTTCCTATCAGGGTTGGGATCAATTCCATTTCAATTCAACTGAATTGACTGAATTCCCCTGTCGTTGGTCAGGTAGTCCAAAGATTGCCTATTATATTGACAAGATAGTCAAGTGACCGCTCTAACAATGGAAGTACATGTCCTCAAAGATGGAAGGATGGCGGGAGGAGGCGAGATACGGTGGGACAATTCTAGCCAATGAGAGAGCAGATACACGTGTGAAAAACAGGCCATAGAGATAGAGGACTCATCTTTGTATCTGTGCCATCATAGCGTCAGCATGGGCTCATCTCTATTTTAAAGTAGTCAATTTTCTTCTTCTTTGACTGATTGCTCCCATCTCATAGGAATCCCCACCCAGTTGACTACTTTAAAATGGTGGAAGCCCTCAATGGAAAAGCCCTTCTATCTGTCTCTATGACAACAGACACTACTCTGTTTTAAAAAAGTTACCGAAATGCCTCGTGCGTCCACTTATATCAGTGCATTCGTAACAACCTAACCATTACTACCGTCACGTAGCAAATTAGCAATACATTTGTGTTGACCAAATTCGACACTCTCCTTTACCTCACTTCGTGGGCTTATTTTCGTGGATACATTTTGGGCGGAGTAAAACCTCTCGCTTCGCCTCTTTCTCTCTGGCTAGTCTTACCATGTTGAGTGCCAGGTTGCCCCTCATGTTGTTGGGGGTGACCCCGTAGAGCACAGCGGCCCCAGCCAGCGCCCCCAGACACTGGGCCACAATGTAGAAGACAGCGCGGAACAGGGACATCTGGGAGCCGATCAGGTAGGCAAAGGTGACAGCCGGGTTGATGTGTCCACCACTGATGTGGCCGATGGATTGGATGAGTGTGGCAGCAGCCAGGCAGAAGCAGAAAGCCACGTGGAGAACGTTGTGGGACCCGGTGGTCCAGCGCAGAGCCGCCCCCAGACCGAAGAACACAAAGAACATGGTGCCATAGAACTCAGCGAACACTGCCCGCCAGAACGACATGGAACGGAACTCCCACATGGTGGCCAAAAAGTCAAGAGGCTAGCCCAAATGGCTACCCCAAATGTGTATCCTCCTTTAGAGTCAGCTAGCTCTGCTCACCGTATCAATAATGACTATCTCAGTGATGCCTTCAAGGTAGGATAAAAAAAAACAAGAGAGCAAACTTCAAATCAAAATGGGCCTCTAAACCTAAAGATGCTTCCGCAGGTAAACAACAGTTCCACATGCAACTCTCTAGGAGTCACTAACTTTACTGACTTCCAATGATCTGCAAGGTCGCTTTCTGTAATCTGTTTTCAGTCCAGTCATAGAAAACCGCGTCCTGTCTGTGTGGAGCGGAGCGTGGGTCTCTGTGCATCTATATGCCAACCCTGCTGGTCCTGTCTGTGTGGAGCGGAGTGTTGCTATGCCAACCCTGCTGGTCCTGTCTGTGTGGAGCGGAGTGTTGATATGCCAACCCTGCTGGTCCTGTCTGTGTGGAGCGGAGTGTTGGTATGCCAACCCTGCTGGTCCTGTCTGTGTGGAGCGGAGTGTTGGTATGCCAACCCTGCTGGTCCTGTCTGTGTGGAGTGGAGTGTTGGTATGCCAACCCTGCTGGTGGTTAGTAGAGAAAAGGATGTCCTGCAGACATTCAGCCTCTCTGTCAGAGCAGAGGGAGCCCACAGGACTATTTATAACAGCCCAGGGCCACGGGCCCCCGGGGGAAGGGGCTGGGAGGGTTCACCGTACAACACAACAGATCAACACAACAAAAATACTTAACCCTTCTCTCACCATGACCTCTCGCTGCCCAGTGCCCATGACAGGGATCATCATCCTAACCCTAAACCTAAACTATGAGGTTCATATAGTCCAGATGCGATGGAGAGGACACAGATAAAAGGTTGAAGGAGGAGATTTTTTGAAGGTTATAGGTTTGATCATGTGTAAACTCAGGAAATTCCTATTGAACAGGTACCGGTAGTTTGGGTGGTATTCATAAATGTTAATATCGCTAATGTTAGACGTTGAGGTCGGTAAAGACAGATACTTGGCATTCTGCTACTACCAGTAGTGGATCGCTTCAGACAAATAGCAAATCAAATTTTATTAATCACATGCTTCGCAAACAACAGTGAAATGCTTACTTACGGGTCCTTTTCCAACAAGAAAAAAACAAATATATACACACATATATATATATAAATAGTGAATAAATACACAGTGAAAAACAAGTAAAAATGACTTGCCTATATACAGGGAATACCAGTACTGAGTCGATATATATAAGACCTATGGTCTGGTGGTTCCCAGTTAGCCTTTCCAGAGTCCTATTGGGCCCATCTCATCTCTCCAGTGGGGTAAAAAGGGTCTGTCCTCCTCTCTCAACATGCTTAAAGTGCTGACAGACACCAGAGGACAGTCCCAGTATTCATAACACCATAGAGCAAGGGTGGCCCCATAACAGAAACCAGCCTGAACAACCTTCTGCCAATAGAAAGTCTGAAATAACGTGTGGTTATGCATGCAGTACTCTCATCTCATTATGACCTGAAAGATAGGACGAGTTCAAGGAGATTGATTGAGTTACTGTCTGTTATGACAACATCAATGTAACTCCGACAATATTCTTTGATTATTGAGGGTTTATAATATGTGTTGCTTTATATCAATGCAAATCAGTGATATGAACTATATCCATATTAAGAAGCCGGTTTGCCTCAACTGTTAGTATTTTCCAAAGTTGATCTCTAACACTGCCTTGAATATGTATCTGGGTTTGAACCTTCAACCTTCAATCATGTGACATGTACTGTTTAACCCCCTCCGTTGGCAACATGCAGAGTAGCACACTGCATCCAGAGGGATGGCTCACTATCAACCGTCTTTCTCAATACTCTTCTGGTTGTCTCCTTTTGTCCCACATGCTAAGCTATTCTCATTCTCACACATCCACTCTATGAAACCCTTCAATAGAAACTCCTAGTGAACGATCATTACAATGATTGCAATACATGTATTGCTTTATTCTCCATAGGTAGCTCTCTCCCTAGTATTCTGGATGGGTGCAATGCAATGCAAGTTGGTTCTGCTCAGCCCAATATTTGATTAGGCAGACTTTTACATTGTATGTGGCGGCTGAGCAGAGAGGCTCTGGCTCAGGGCAGATAAAGCAACAGAGAGGAGGAGGAGAGGGGTGGGGAGCGGACTACAGGGGGTTTGTTATTGAGCTTCTGCATTGGAGCGTCCAGCATCGCGCTGATCAGGCTAGCCCGCCAGAGAGGACAGACGGACAGAGCGGTGAAAGGATAGTGCTGTGCTCAGGGGCATTTTCCTGCCTTCTTTTCATACGCTAGAAACAAAAGGTTGGCAGTAACAGATTCTGTTGCTTTCTATGATCTGTTTGTCTTGCTGTCGAATGTATAAGAGCTGCCGTTATCCATGGTAGAGCAGTAGCTACTCATATAGCTGCCCTTATCCATGGTGGAGCAGTAGCTACTCATATAGCTGCCCTTATCCATGGTAGAGCAGTAGCTACTCATATAGCTGCCCTTATCTATGGTGGAGCAGTAGCTACTCATATAACTGCCCTTATCCATGGTAGAGCAGTAGCTACTCATATAGCTGCCCTTATCCATGGTGGAGCAGTAGCTACTCATATAGCTGCCCTTATCCATGGTGGAGCAGTAGCTACTCATATCTGCCCTTATCCATGGTAGAGCAGTAGCTACTCATATAGCTGTCCTTATCCATGGTAGAGCAGTAGCTACTCATATAGCTGCCCTTATCCATGGTGGAGCAGTAGCTACTCATATAGCTGCCCTTATCCATGGTAGAGCAGTAGCTACTCATATAGCTGCCCTTATCCATGGTAGAGCAGTAGCTACTCATATAGCTGCCCTTATCCATGGTGGAGCAGTAGCTACTCATATAGCTGCCCTTATCCATGGTGGAGCAGTAGCTACTCATATAGCTGCCCTTATCCATGGTGGAGCAGTAGCTACTCATATAACTGCCCTTATCCATGGTGGAGCAGTAGCTACTCATATAGCTGCCCTTATCCATGGTGGAGCAGTAGCTACTCATATAACTGCCCTTATCCATGGTGGAGCAGTAACTACTCATATAGCTGCCCTTATCCAAGGTGGAGCAGTAGCTACTCATATAGCTTACTTTTTCAACCCCATCTCTATATGCACTCACTGTGTAGCATACCCTTTACCAGAGTGCTTATACTATAGTACCATGGGACAGAAATTCCGTAAGAATACATTTATTTTGGGGTGAGACATGTCTGTTATCAATCACATGTATTTTAATCAATCAAATGTATTTATAAAGCCCTTTTAACATCAGCAGTTGTCACAAAGTTCTTATGCAGAAACCCAGCCTAAAACCCCAAAGAGCAAGCAATGCAGATGTAGAAGCACGATGGCTAGGAAAAACTCCCTAGAAAGGCCAGAACCTAGGAGGAAACCTAGAGAGGAACCATGCTCTGTGACGTGGCTAGTCCTATTCTGGCTGTGCCGGGTGGAGATTATAAGAGCACATGGCCAATAAGGCCAGATCGTTCTTCAAGATGTTCAAACTTTCATAGAGGACCAGCAGGGTCAAATAATAATCACAGTGGTTGTAGAGGGGGCAACAGGTCAGCACATCAGAAGTAAATGTCAATAGGCTTTTCATAGCCGAGCATTCAGAGGTCGAGACAGCAGGTGCATGGGGGAAGGGGGGGTCGAAACAGCTGGTCTGGGACAAGGTACCACGACCAGTGAACAGGTCAGAGTTTCATAGCCACGGGCAGGACAGCAGAAACTGGATCAGCAGCACGGCCAGGAGTCATCAGGACAGGTTGTCCTGAGGCATGGTCCTCCAGGAGGGTAGAGAGAGAGTGAGAGAGATGGCAAAATTATAGGGAGCATACCTAAGACCACACAGGACACCAGTTTTTGACGCCTGACCCTAGCCCCCCGGCACATCGACTGTTATAAATTATCATGTGTAATAAAAGGAAAGGGATGTTTAATTTTTAAGAGAAGATCAGCGTAACTTTAAGCTATTCTCTCATGCCAGTCAGCTGCACACTTCAATGTCATTTCCAAGCACACTCTCACATGGAGAAATGGAGGAAATTGAGCTGTGCATGTTGATGTTATCACCAACAATTTTAGTGAGTTGACAAACAACTGAAATAACTGAAGAACACAAAGTTCTGTACCATCTCAAAGTCTTTGCCTGTATGGCTGTAGGCCTTAGTAAGGCAGAGGCAGGCCAGGCTCAGAATTAACTCATTGGGTGGTGGGTTGTTGTATCTCTATTGTGGTCTGTGCGTTCTGCCCCCCTCCTGACCAGTCCTGCGTTGGTAAGCCCTCTATTGTTGATGTAAGCCTGTTTTACAGGGACCGGGTTAAAACCTGCTAGCGTGGGGAATTTGTTTTCTATCACCTACCTCTCTGCTTCAGACTGCTGACATCAACACAACCAATCAATCCACAGCCCCTCTCTCTACCATCCAACCCATATAGCTCGCTACCATCTATCTAATACTGTTTCCCCTGGATATCTTAAGATGAATGCACTAGCTGTGGGTCGCTCTGGATGTGAGCGTCTGCTGAATGGCTGAATTGTAATGGAAATCTAGTGCTGTGTATATCATGTTATGTTGTTTCCTGTTTGGACCCCAGCAAGAGTAGCCGTTGCCTTGGCAACAGCTAATTGGGGATCCTAATAAGTACTAAATCCACCCCAGCCCTGCCACTGTGTGGTAGCATCACACACTACAGCATACAGAAGCCTAGACCATCTCCTTCTCTCCGCAATACCAACTCCGAGCTAACTCACAGGCACTACACAGTGGTAGAAACACTCATTACAACAAGGGTTGCAAAATTCCAGGAACTTTCAAGAAATTCCCTGGTTTTACAGAAATCCTGGTTGGAGGATCCGGATTTTCTGCCTATCCTTGATTTCGGGAATCCCCAACGTCATTGTTAGATCTATGAATTTGAATTCAGCACTTAGGGCTCCCGAGTGGCGCAGAGGTCTAAGGTACTGCATCTCAGTGCAGAGGTGTCACTACAGACCCTGGTTTGATCCCGGGCTGTATCACAACCGGCCGTGATCGGGAGTCCCATAGGGCGGCACAATTGGCCCAGCGTCGTCCGGGCTAGGGGAGGGTTTGGGCGGGGTAAGCCGTCTATGTAAAATGAGTATTTGTTCTTAACTGACTTTCCTAGTTAAATAAAAAATACAAAATAAATGACGTGTAGAAACTAAAGGTTTGCATATTTGTGTCAGTAATTTTCCTCATTGTTGTTTTCATTGGTTTCCTGTATCGTCATCACAAGTAATGCGGGATAATCAACGAGGGGCTCTGGAAAATAATGAACAATGTGGAAGGTGTGTCCATGGCACATTAGCAGTGTGGACCTGACCTTCCACACAGTTGCATTATTTTCCAGAGAACACATACAGCACTGTTGATTATCTCTTCCATGGCTATTTACTGCTAGAAATGTGTTCATTTCTTTTTTTTTTACTAGGCAAGTCAGTTAAGAACAAATTCTTATTTTCAATGACAGCCTAGGAACAGTGGGTTAACTGCCTGTTCATGGGCAGAACAACAGATTTGTACCTTGTCAGCTCGGGGATTTGAATCTGCAATCTTTCAGTTACTAGTCCAAAGCTCTAACCACTAGGCTACCCTGCCGCTCCAAAGGACAACATTTGCAGGTAGAAATGTGTTCATTTGCAGGTAGAAATGTGTTCATTTGCAGGTAGAAATGTGTTCATTTGCAGGTAGAAATGTGTTCATTTACAGGTAGAAATGTGTTCATTTGCAGGTAGAAATGTGTTCATTTGCAGGTTGAAATGTGTTCATTTACAGGTAGAAATGTATTCAACATCCAGGGAAGTAGCTAGCAAGTTTTTGTTTTCTTGCAGGTTATTTGTGGAACAATCTTCAAAATGTTCTTAAATGTGAAGATTTGGTGCATCTAGGGCAATTCAGAAAGCTGATTGAGGACCTTATTACTGATGAATGTGTTTGTTATTTATGACCATGTTTTTCTTTCTGCTTGCATTTTGTATTTATGTTTCGATGTGTGTATTATCTGTAATTTCTGTAATTCAGGTCTCATCTGTTAAAGAGACTGTGGTCTCCGTGTGACTCCCTGATAAAATAAATACACTGAATGTACAAAACATCTTCCCATGACCGACTGACCAGCTGAATCCAGGTGAAAGCTATGATCCCTTATTGATGTGACTTGCTAAATCCACTTCAATCAGTGTAGATGAAGGAGAGGAGACAGATTAAAGAACGATTTTTAAGCCTTGAGACAACTGAGACATGGATTGTGTATGTGTGCCATTCAGAGGGTGAATGGGCAAGATAGAAGATTTAAGAGCCTTTGAACAGGGTATTGTAGTAAGTGCCAAGCACATCGGTTTGTGTCAAGAACTGCAAAGCTGCTAGGGTTTTCACATTCAACAGTTTCCCGGATGTATCAAGAATGGTCCACCACCCAAAGGACATCCAGCCAATTTGACACAACTGTGGGAAGCATTGGAGGCAACATGGGCCAGCATCCATGTGGAACGCTTTCGACACCTTGTAGAGTCCATGCCCTGACGAATTGAGGCTGTTCTGAGGGCAAAAAGGGGGGTGCAACTCAATATTAGGAAGATGTTCTTAATGTCTTCCTCCAAGTCTCTTTTGGTAGACGGTAGAATATTCTGGATCTTCTGGCCCACATCTAGAGAGAGGGAGGGAGGAAGAGGAAGAGAGAGGGCCAGAGAGAGAGACAGACCAGGTAAAGGAAAATAGGGAAAATAATGTCAGTTATTAGAATATGAGTTTTAATATAAATAGGTTGCCATTTGGGACGCAGGCATTATAGTACTCCTTTCTCCAAAGATGACAATGTCATGTAGCTAACATGATGTAGTTGCTATAAAAGCGAACTATATGATTGCGTGTGTGTGTGGCAGACTTACTCTCAGAGGGAGCCACATATGCAATGGTGATGCCTCCTATCTCAGAGTCACTGAAGCACAGTAGGAAGGTTCCGTTGGGGGCGGTCCTTTAGGATCAGGTAGAGGTGCTGCTTACCGATGAAACCTAATATCAACCTAGAGGAAGGAAGACAGCAGTACACACCTTTATCTGTCTCTGTGTGTGTGTGTCTGTACTGTGAATCTACATATTTAAATACTTTAACTGTGCTCGATTGAGCTTGTCTGGTACGACGGAACCAATGGAATAGTCCCAAAGATACAAACCTTGTCCGTCTGACACTCAAGACTTTCAAACACTATTTGAACCCAGGTCTGCTCTGTGTCTCACTCGTAGACAGTTCATTTGGGCACACCGAAGCAAAAAATTAATTCACGAAAAACAAAAACAAGCGTTGTCTTGTCTAAACAGTCATGTCAAAGTTCAAATGACATTAGTGTAGAAAAGGTCCAATACTTTAATGCCATACCTTACAGAAAAAAGGTATTGGTACATCATTCGAGCATTGACATGCTGTCTTGGTTTGGCTGTACAACTCTTATTGAAAAGGAGGGGAGAAGGAGAGCTGACCTGTATTCTGTAGGGAGTGTCACAGCCAGTGGTGAAGAAGAGAGAAAACTCCTCTGTCACAGACTCCGACCCCTTTCTGTCTGCTCTCTTGATCTCCTTTATAGACTGTAGGAAACAACAGAACAAGATAGATGACTTTATACAAACAAAAAAATCTTTATGACATCTGAAAATTCATGGAAGGATTTACAGAAGGACATCTCTTTAAATCTGGTTGATTAAAAAAACAACCAATGCCATATGACATTACAGGAACCTGACAGACATGGTAAAAACCTGTTTGCAGTACATACCATATTCCGTAAGGTGGCACATGTGCTCTTACTGGAGGTGTGTTCCAATATGGCTGTGTTACTGATCAACTCGCCAACATTCTTACTGGAATAGTCAGAACAAAAACACTTATTTAAAACAGACTTGAATATGACTTCTTGAAGGCCTACAGTCTTATGGTGAGTGATATCAGTGTCTGTTGTACATTAGGCCTACTGCTTTCTGTACAACTATAGATAGCCAACAAGGACGTTGCTCACAAAAATGTGCTAATCAGATTGTGAGAAGAAAGACTCTTCTTTGGCCATCTTATGAACATGGATTTACTATCTAGGCCTATGGTAATGTCTTGAGTATGGACATTGGTATGCATTTGATCTAAGGATTCGTTACAATTCTGATATTGTTTCCTACTAATTGGTCTTTTGACCAGTCACATCAGATATTTTCACATCAGATCTTTTTCAGAGCTGATCTGATTGGTCAAAAGACCAATTAGTGAAAAAAATATCAAAATTGGGCTAAGTGTCTAAACACAGCCTAAGTGACTGAGTGGGCTACACTCAGTCACACGCCTATAGCTTGCCTGTCCCTTGTACAAAAAAGGTTGAGAAGCACTCCATTACATCACTGATCTGGGTACGGTGCCTAGCTGTCTGAGGTTGATGATGATCTGAGCCTTGATGAGGACTGTTTTCCCGGGTGTCACTTTTCCCCCCAGCAGGTAGCGCACCGTGGTGGAGAACTTAGACTGGGTCTTAATCACCTGGGGAGGCTGCTTGTCTACCATCAGGGAACTGCAACCATAGAAATATAATTACTAGAACGATCAATGGGTCTGTGATGGGTGGACTGGCAGCCACATTGTCCCCCATCAGAGAGCTGCAACCATAGAAATAGAATTACTAGAACGATCAATGGGTCTGTGATGGGTGGACTGACAACCATATTGTCTCCCATCAGAGAGTTGCAACAGGAGAGGAAACATGACTTAATACTAGTGAGTCAATACAATGCTGGTATGTCCACACTACTAAAGGTTTCTATGGTAATGGTAGTATATTCTAAGTATTCCTAAAAAGGAAAATAACACCCAAACATGATCGTAACATGGACAACAACAATATGACTCAGACATAACGCTAGGTGTTAAAGAGACCCCTGCCACTGGGCACATACTGGTTGAATCAACGTTGTTTCCAAGTCCTAAAAAAAAATCTATGTGATGATGACATTGACTCAACGTGAAAAACTGATTGTATTCGCAAAAAGTCATCAATGTAAAGGAATTTCGGAAATGTTTGTCATTTTCCACCCAAATTTTACTTAAATCTGATGACATGGTTCAAATGTTTGTTGATTTCACGTTGAATTCAAGTTAGTTGACAACTCAATCAAATGTAAATCAAAACTAGATGTTGAACTGACATCTCTGTCCAGTGGGCTGTCATAAGAGTCAGTGACTGAAGTAGATTCCCAGAAGGGACTACAAACACATTTTCTTTTGTTTTCAAACTGAAGACATTTCAATGAAGGAAAATTTGTTTTCTATTGCATAAATAACAAATTAGATCACTATCCAACAAATAAAGAAAACACAACTGTTTCAATAAGCCTACAGTTTGGGTTGAAAGAACAGTCAATGAGGGATAACTTCAGTGTCACTGACTAAGATTTTCTTGTCTGGTTCCACATACGTTTAAATAGCATCTTTAGAACACACTACAGGACATACAATACAACATAGAACATATGGAACAAATGAAGGATAGGGGACTTTTCAGCAGACTATAAAAGTGATTGACATCATTGAACTAACAGTATTCCCTATACTGTATACAGTGAGCTCCAAAAGTATTGGGACAGTGACCATTTTTTTTTTGTTGTTGTTTTGGCTGTGTTCTCCAGCACCTTAGATATGAAAGGATACAATGACCATGAGGTTAAAGTGCAGACTGTCAGCTTTATTTGAGGGTATTTTCATCCATATCGGGTGAACTGAACTAGTCCCCCCATTTGAAAACAATATGTTTCTCAACACTTCTACATTAAAATGGATGTTACTATGATTACGGATAATCCTGAATGGATCGTGAATAATGATGAGTGAGAACACACACAAATACCCCTGCCTAAAATGCTAATGGTGGGAGGTTAGAATGTCTTGGGGGTATGATATTTATGCGTCTCTAACTTTCTCACCTCTAATGATTCATTATTCACGATTCATTCAGAACTATCCGTAATCATAGTAGCATCCACATTAATGTAGAAGTGTTTACAATAAAATGTAGAGAGACAGAGAGAGACAGATAAATGTCAGAAGGTCACAAAGCATTGTCACACTTCAAATCATATATCTGCAAACATAGACAAATGTTTATTTGTGTCATAAATGATAGGACCAACCAGTCATTCATGTAGGATTAACCTTTACAGACAGTTTGCAAAAAAAAGCTTTGATATTCAAACACAATACGGGTGGACTGAGCATTTGCTTAAACAATCTGAAAGTGAAGTCTTAATTTGTGCTTACCCTTAGGCTTTAGCTTTAAAATAGTTGTTCTCTTTAGATGGATAGAGACTGGTATGAGTGCGCATGGCGGTGTGTTCGGGGGGATAGGACATGTGTCTAGGCTGGTGGGCATGTCATGTGTCTGCATGGACAAGGGCTCAGTATGTGAGTAAGTCTCTATGTATATGCAGGGATGCTGTTGTTATGCATATGTGACCCAGGGCTCTGCTCTCTACGCCCGCATTGATGCTGACTGTGATATGTATAAATTGTAACATCTCTCCTGCTAAAATAAAATATTATAAAAAAAAATAGAAGTTGGTCATTCAAATGGTTTGGGAGGCAGCAACATTGTGTAAGAATAATTACACAAGAGGCTGCTGACGGGATGACGGCTCATAATAATTGCTTAAATGGAGTGAATGGACTGGTATCAACCACATGGAAAACATATTTGATGTGTTCGATACCATTCCATTTAATCTATTTCAGACATTATTATGAGCCAATCCTCCCCAATTATGATGACTACCTAATATCAAAGTAAAAGAACATAAACCAGGACGTAATACAGGACGTAATACCATTACGTAATACCAGGATGTAGTACCAGGACGTAATACCAGGACGTAATACCAGGACGTGATACCATTACGTAATACCAGGATGTAATACCAGGATGTAATACCAGGACGTAATACCATTACGTAATACCAGGATGTAATACCATTACGTAATACCAGGACGTAATACCATTACGTAATACCAGGATGTAATACCAGGACGTAATACCAGGACGTGATACCATTACGTAATACCAGGATGTAATACCAGGACGTAATACCAGGACGTAATACAGGACGTAATACCATTACGTAATACAGGACGTAATACCATTACGTAATACCAGGATGTAATACCAGGACATAATACCAGGACGTAATACAGGACGTAATACCATTACGTAATACAGGACGTAATACCATTACGTAATACCAGGATGTAATACCATTATGTAATACCAGGACGTGATACCATTACGTAATACCAGGATGTAATACCAGGACGTAATACCAGGACGTAATACCATTACGTAATACCAGGATGTAATACCAGGATGTAATACAGGACGTAATACCAGGATGTAATACCAGGACGTAATACAGGATGTAATACCAGGACGTAATACCATTATGTAATACCAGGACGTAATACCAGGATGTAATACCAGGATGTAATACCATTACGTAATACCAGGACGTGATACCATTACGTAATACCAGGATGTAATACCAGGACGTAATACCAGGACGTGATACCATTACGTAATACCAGGATGTAATACCAGGACGTAATACCAGGACGTAATACAGGACGTAATACCATTACGTAATACAGGACGTAATACCATTACGTAATACCATTACGTAATACCAGGACGTGATACCATTACGTAATACCAGGATTTAATACCAGGATGTAATACAGGACGTAATACCAGGATGTAATACCAGGACGTAATAAGGATGTAATACCAGGACGTAATACCATTATGTAATACCAGGACGTAATACCAGGATGTAATACCAGGATGTAATACCATTACGTAATACCAGGACGTGATACCATTACGTAATACCAGGATGTAATACCAGGACGTAATACCAGGACGTGATACCATTACGTAATACCAGGATGTAATACCAGGACGTAATACCAGGACGTAATACAGGACGTAATACCATTACGTAATACAGGACGTAATACCATTACGTAATACCATTACGTAATACCAGGACGTGATACCATTACGTAATACCAGGATGTAATACCAGGACGTAATACCAGGACGTAATACCATTACGTAATACCAGGATGTAATACCAGGATGTAATACCAGGACGTAATACCAGGACGTAATACAGGACGTAATACCAGGACGTAATACAGGACGTAATACCATTATGTAATACCAGGACGTAATACCAGGATGTAATACCAGGATGTAATACCAGGATGTAATACCAGGACGTAATACCAGGACGTAATACAGGACGTAATACCATTATGTAATACCAGGACGTAATACCAGGACGTAATACCAGGATGTAATACCATTATGTAATACCAGGATGTAATACCAGGACGTAATACCAGGATGTAATACCAGGATGTAATACCAGGACGTAATACAGGACGTAATACCATTACGTAATACCCGGATGTAATACCAGGACATAATACCATTACGTAATACCAGGATGTAATACCAAGACGTGACACAAGAACGTGACACCAGGACGTCATACCAGGACGTGAGGCCAGAGGGTCTCACCGTGTCTGCAGAGGGCCTCACCGTGTCTGCAGAGTTTCTCACCGTGTCTGCAGAGGGTCTCACCGTGTCTGCAGAGGGTCTCACCGTGTCTGCAGAGGGTCTCACCGTGTCTGCAGAGGGTCTCACCGTGTCTGCAGAGGGCCTCACCGTGTCTGCAGAGGGTCTCACCGTGTCTTCAGAGGGCCTCACAGTGTCTGCAGAGGGCCTCACCGTGTCTGCAGAGGGCCTCATTTAACTGGCCTTAGAGAGGTAAAAGGTTTATACAGCTCAGGAAAACACTGGCCTTAGAGAGGTAAACATTTCATGCTGTTTGGGGAGGGGACAAAAGGCTAGGGATGTGGTACTGTAGGGATGTGGCTCTGTAGGGATGTGGGTCTGTAGGGATGTGGCTCTGTAGGGATGTGGGTCTGTAGGGATGTGGCTCTGTAGAGATGTGGGTACGCATGATGCGTTCAGATTTTTTTGGGCCCCCGCCCCCATCAAGGTTGCCCATCCCTCATTTAGACCCTCCGGCCATAGACAGACAGACACACATAGTCTAGACCCTCCGGCCATAGACAGACAGACATACATAGTCTAGACCCTCCGGCCATAGACAGACAGACACACATAGTCTAGACCCTCCGGCCATAGACTGACAGACACACATAGTCTAGACCCTCCGGCCATAGACAGACAGACACACATAGTCTAGACCCTCCGGCCATAGACAGACACACATAGTCTAGACCCTCCGGCCATAGACTGACAGACACACATAGTCTAGACCCTCCGGCCATAGACAGACAGACACAAGTAGTCTAGACCCTCCGGCCATAGACAGACAGACACACATAGTCTAGACCCTCCGGCCATAGACAGACAGACACACATAGTCTAGACCCTCCGGCCATAGACTGACAGACACACATAGTCTAGACCCTCCGGCCATAGACTGACAGAAACACATAGTCTAGACCCTCCGGCCATAGACAGACAGACACACATAGTCTAGACCCTCCGGCCATAGACAGACAGACACACATAGTCTAGACCTCCGGCCATAGACAGACAGACACACATAGTCTAGACCCTCCGGCCATAGACAGACAGACACACATAGTCTAGACCCTCCGGCCATAGACAGACCGACACACATAGTCTAGACCCTCCGGCCATAGACTGACAGACACACATAGTCTAGACCCTCCGGCCATAGACAGACAGACACACATAGTCTAGACCCTCCGGCCATAGACAGACAGACACACATAGTCTAGACCCTCCGGCCATAGACAGACAGACACACATAGTCTAGACCCTCCGGCCATAGACTGACAGACACACATAGTCTAGACCCTCCGGCCATAGACAGACACACATAGTCTAGACCCTCCGGCCATAGACAGACAGACACACATAGTCTAGACCCTCCGGCCATAGACAGACCGACACACATAGTCTAGACCCTCCGGCTATAGACAGACAGACACACAGAGTCTAGACCTCCGGCCATAGACTGACAGACTCACATAGTCTAGACTCCTCCGGCCATAGACAGACAGACACACATAGTCTAGACCCTCCGGCCATAGACAGACAGACACACATAGTCTAGACCCTCCGGCCATAGACAGACAGACACACATAGTCTAGACCCTCCGGCCATAGACAGACAGACACACATAGTCTAGACCCTCCGGCCATAGACAGACAGACACACATAGTCTAGACCCTCCGGCCATAGACTGACAGACACACATAGTCTAGACCCTCCGGCCATAGACAGACAGACACACATAGTCTAGACCCTCCGGCCATAGACAGACAGACACACATAGTCTAGACCCTCCGGCCATAGACAGACAGACACACATAGTCTAGACCCTCCGGCCATAGACAGACAGACACACATAGTCTAGACCCTCCGGCCATAGACAGACAGACACACATAGTCTAGACCCTCCGGCCATAGACTGACAGACACACATAGTCTAGACCCTCCGGCCATAGACAGACAGACACACATAGTCTAGACCCTCCGGCCATAGACAGACAGACACACATAGTCTAGACCCTCCGGCCATAGACTGACAGACACACATAGTCTAGACTCCTCCGGCCATAGACAGACAGACACACATAGTCTAGACCTCCGGCCATAGACAGACAGACACACATAGTCTAGACCCTCCGGCCATAGACAGACAGACACACATAGTCTAGACTCCTCCGGCCATAGACAGACTGACACACATAGTCTAGACTCCTCCGGCCATAGACTGACAGACACACATAGTCTAGACCCTCCGGCCATAGACAGACAGACACACATAGTCTAGACCTCCGGCCATAGACAGACAGACACACATAGTCTAGACCTCCGGCCATAGACAGACAGACACACATAGTCTAGACCCTCCGCCATAGACAGACAGACACACATAGTCTAGACCCTCCGGCCATAGACAGACAGACACACATAGTCTAGACCCTCCGGCCATAGACAGACACACATAGTCTAGACCCTCCGGCCATAGACTGACAGACACACATAGTCTAGACCCTCCGGCCATAGACTGACACTTTCAGTACAGGTCGTGTTACAAAAACTGTTCAAGGGTACATCAACAAATGTTTTACCTTTTCAGCTCATGTAATCGAACCAGCAACCTTTCAGTTACTGACCCAATCCTCTAACCGTTGAGAAATCTGTGTTCTAATTGGACAACTTCAGGTTTAGTATTTTGTGACAGATTTAACAATAGCAAGCTAGCACACACATTAGAACAACAATTGTGTGTGTTACGTAATAGTTTACCTTGGCTATGACTTGGCCCTTGCACTCATGCTGTTTGATGTTAGTCTGCATTTTGGTGACTTCTGACATGCTGGGGTCCATCCCATTGGTCTGGGTCTACTGGAGGGTGCCTGCCACCCAATTAAATACAATATTTATTTACAATCATGTGTTATATTGTATCTTTATGGGACCTGGTACGTAGCCTTGTCCGGGCCACAATGGCCTATAGGCCAGAAGCCTGTATCTCGTTTCTGTAGCATGAGCCCAACTGTACAAGTACACCTCCTAAACAGGAAGCTAGTCTATCGCAGGGCCTTGGAGGAAAACATTGCATACTGGGCATCATTTTAACCAGACACAGAACACAGTGTCCACCATGAGCCCTGGGCCTGTATTCACAAATTGTTTCAGAATTGGAGCACTAGTGATTATTTATAAGATTACGGGACAGGGGGGACGTGATCCTAGATCAGCTCTGTGCCCAAGAATGCCAAGGTAACCTGTCTAAATGACTATCGCCCCGTAGCACTCACATCTGCAGCCATGAAACGCTTTGAAAGGCTAATCATGGCTCACATCAATGCCATCATCCCAGACACCCTTGACCCACTCCAATTCACACACCACCCCAACAGATCCACAGTTGACACAATCTCTATTGCACTCCACACCACTGCCCTTTCCCACCTGGATAAAAGGAACACCTACGTGAGAATGCTGTTCATTGTGCCCTTCAAGTTCATCACTAAGCTAAGGACCCTGGGACTAAACACCTCCTTCTCCAACTGGATCCTGGACTTCCTGACGGGCCGCCCCCAGGTGGTGAGGGTAGGCAATAACACCTCCTCCACACTGACCATCAACACGGGGGCCCCTCAGGGGTGCGTGCTTAGTCCCCTCCTGTACTCCCTGTCCACGCATGACTCCAACACCCTCATTAAATTTGCAGATGACACGGCGGTGGTAGGCCTTATCACCGATGACGAGACAGCCTACGGGGGAGGTTAGAGACCTGCCAGAACAAAAACCTCTCCCACAACATAAGCAAGACAAAGGATCTGATCACGGACTACAGGAAACATAGGTCCGAGCACGCCCCCATTTACATCGACGGGGCTGTTGTGGAACACGTCAAGAGCTTCAAGTGCCTCGGTGTCCACATCACTAAGGAACTGTCATGGTTCACACGCATCAGCACAGTTGGTAAGCGGCCCAACAACGCCTCTTCCCCTTCAGGAGGTTGAAAAGATTTGGCTTGGGCCCTCAGATCCTCAAAAAGCTATACAGCTGCACCATTAAGAGCATCTTGACTGGATGCATCACCGCTTGGTATGGCAACAGTTTGTCATCCGACCGCAAGGCGCTACAGAGGATAGTGCGTACGGCCCAGTACATCACTGGAGCAAAGCTCCCTGCCATCCAAGACCACTATACCAGGCCGTGTCAGAGGAAGTCCCTAAAAAATTGTCAAAGACTCGAGCCACCCAAGTCATAGACTGTTCTCTCTGCTACCGCATGGCAAGAGGTACCGATGCATCAAGTCTGGAAGCAACAGGACCCTGAGCAGCTTCTAGGAGTCTGGGAGAGACGGAGGGAGGAAAGAGAGAAAGAGGGTGGGTGGGAGGGGGAGGGGAGAGGAAGAGAGAGTTGGTGAAAATTGGTGAGGGCACTAGGACAGTCTGCAGCACCCAGCCTCACCCTACTAGAATCTAAAGTCAAATGTCTACTGTTTGCTGATGATCTGGTGCTTCTGTCCCCAACCAAGGAGGGCCTACAGCACCCAGATCTTCTGCACAGATTCTGTTAGACCTGGGCCCTGACAGTAAATCTCATTAAGACTAAAATAACGGTGTTCCAAAAAAAGGTCCAGTTGCCAGGACAACAAATACAAATTCCATCTAGACACTGTTGGCATTGAGCACACAAATAACTACAAAATTAGGTGGAAACTGACCTACACTTCCTGACCTTCTGCCAAATGTATGACCATATTAGAGGCACATATTTCCCTCAGATTACACAGACCCACAAAGAATACGAAAACAAATTCAATTTTGATAAACTCCCATATCTATTGGGTGAAATATCACAGTGTGCTATCACAGCAGCAAGATTTGTGACCTGCCGCCACAAGAAAATGGCAACCAATGAAGAACAAGGAGAGAGGGTGGGAGGGAGAGGAGAGGGAGGGTGGGAGAGAGGGGAGGGAAGTGAGAGTGGGGGGAGGGAGGAGGGAGAGAGTGGCTGGGAGGGAGAGAGAGAGAGGGGGGTGAGAGTGGGGGGAGGGAGGAGAGAGAGAGAGGGTGGAAGGGAGAGAGGGGGAGGGAGGTGAGAGTACGGGGAGGGTGAGAGAGAGAGAGAGGGTGGGTGGGAGACGGGGAGGGAGGTGAGAGTGGGAGGAGGGAGGTGAGAGAGAGAGGGTGGGAGATGGAGAGGGAGAGAAAGATGATTGGGATGTGTTTGTGCATCCACTTTTCCAGTTTTATTTGTGCAAATTCACATTGTATGTGCTTGCTTGGGTGCGTGCCTACATGTATTCTTGCATGCTCGTGTGTCTCATACCATCTCTGCTCTTCAAACCAGTTGGCCAGGTAGCACCTCACGTCCAAGGGGAAGGAGTGGGGATAGAGATGGTTGAGGTTCTGTGTGGCCAGATAGGCGATCAGCTGTTTCATCTGCATCTACTGTGCCATGGCGAAGCAGAGCTGGAAGAGACAGGAATAAAGGACATCTAATGAAGTACCAAACACGGCAACCTAAATGACACCACCTTCCCTACATAGCGTACTGCTTCTGGCTCAATTCAATCAAAGCCACATTGTTGTATTAGGAAATCACAGTTGGTTTTGGTTACTGTAAAAGCCTTCTGCTGCCAGTTAGAGTCATGTTCATCTACCTCTCAGGCAGATGCTTTCAATTAATGTGTCAGCTATGTTGCTTTGATTGAGTTCCAGCTGAAGCCAAAGGGGCCTGAATAGGGAATACTTGAGATAAATCATTGAATATAAATCCCTTATAAAGAGGCTATTTGTAAGACAGACTGTCGTGAGGTCAATGTTAGTTCCAAGCATCATACAGAGACAAAAACACCAGAGGTCTATGTATACTGCAGAGGGTCAAGGAGCTAGTCAGCTAACTTGAATACATATTCTGGTATAACTTTTTATTGTCAGAAAGATAAGTTTGAAATGGTCATGGTCTCATTAATTCAACTAGCAAAAGCATGTATCCAAGTTTAGCTTTTTTTAATGAACGTGAAAAGTAATAGTTATTTCTGGTTGCTTATTAAAGTTCTCTGGCTAAATCCTTGATCCTACTTTGAAGTATACCCCTCAGAACAGTCATTAGGTCACTGTGTTTACAGTCACTTCCGGTCATGTAAATGAACACCCTGACTCAGTAATGAGAATAAGATAAAAGTCCTCAACAGGACAGTGGAGGGACTTAGACAAACAAAAATGTTATAATTTGCTACCTTGTTGTTGTCATGTTGTGTTGCTACCGTGCTGTGTTGTCATGTGTTGTTGCCATACTGTGTTGTTGTCTTAGGCCTCTCTTTATGTAGAGTTGTAATGTCTCTCCTGTCGTGATGTGTGTTTTGTCAAAAACATTTTTTTTTATCCCAGCCGACGTACCCGCGAGGCCTTTTGCCTCTTGGTAGGCTGTCATTGTATAATTGGCTTGCCTAGTTAAATAAAAATACAATTAAATCATTGTCCATCTATTGTTTTGTTAGTAACGCAATGCCATCATCCCTAAACGTATTAAAGCAACAACATAAAACAGCATTTAAAAACATTGCTATGAGAACTATAGAAGAAATACTGTGCAAATGCCAGACATGCAGATTTTGTTTTACAATTTTCCATGTAAAGAATATGGTAGAGAGCCGAGAACAAGACAGAACTGTTGAGACTGACCCCAAACTACACTGTATATACAAAGGTATGTGGACACTCCTTCAAATTAGTGCATTTGTCTATTTCAGCCACACCCGTTGCTGACCGGTGTATACAACTGAGCACACAGCCATGCAATCTCCATAGACAAACATTGGCAGTAGAATGGCCTTACTTAAGAGCTCAGTGACTTTCAACGTGGCACCGTCATAGGATGACACCATTCCAACAAGTCAGTTTGTCAAATTTCTGCCCTGCTAGAGCTGCCTCAGTCAACTGTAAGTGCTGTTATTGTGAAGTTGAAATGTTTAGGAGCAACATTGGCTCAGCCGCAAAGTGGTAGGCCACACAAGCTCACAGAACGGGAGTGCTGAAGCACGGAACTGTTCGAAGGGAGCTTCATGAAATGGGTTTCCATATCCAAGCAGCCACACACAAGCCTAAGATCACCTGGTGCAATGCCAAGCGTCGGCTGGAGTGGTATAAAGCTCGCTGCCATTAGACTCTGGAGCAGTGGAAACGCGTTCTCTGGAGTGATGAATCACGCTTCACCATCTGGCAGTCCAAAAGACAAATCTGGTTTTGGCTGTGGCCAGGAGAACGCTACCAGCCCCAATGCATAGTGCCAACTGTAAAGTTTGGTGGAAGAGGAGGTCTGGGGATGTTTTTTTTCCACTAATGCTCTTGTGGCTGAATGTAAGCAAGTCTCTGCAGCAATGTTCTAACATCTAGTGGAAAGCCTTCCCAGAAGAGTAGAGGCTGTTATAGCAGCAAACAGAGGACCAACTCCATATTAATGCCCATGATTTTGGAATGAGCTGTTCGACAAGCAGGTGTCCACATACTTTTGGTCATGTAGTGTGCTTATTACACCTAGCCTATAGCTTAATACACCTTGCATATAGCTTATTACACCTAGCCTATAGCTTAATACACCTAGCCTATAGCTTAATACACCTAGCCTATAGCGTATTACACCTAGCCTATAGCTTAATACACCTAGCCTATAGCTTAATACACCTAACCTATAGCTTAATACATCTAGCTAATATACTGTGCATGCCAGTCTCTCTTGGCTAAGAGTTGAAGAGAGACTGACTGCATCACTTCTTTTTATGAGAAACATGAATATGTTGAACATTTCTAATTGTTTGCATAGTCTACTTGCACAAAGCTCTGACACACACACGTACCCCTCCAGACATGCCAACAAGGGTCTTTTCACAGTCCCCAAATCTAGAACAAATTCAAGAAAGTATTATATAGAGCGATTATTGCATGGAACATACTGCTCAAATGAACAGCAAACCTGGTTTCAAAAACCAGATAAAGCAACACCTCACTGCACAACGCCTCTCCCCTATTTTACCTCAATATTTTGTGTGCATGTCTTGAAATGTAGGCTGTGTGCTGTCCTTGAGCTGTTCTTGTCTATCAATGTTCTGTATTATGTCATGTTTCATGTTTTGTGTGGACCCCAGGAAGAATAGCTGCTGCTTTTGCAACCGCTAATGGGGATCCTAATAACATACCAAAAGCATGCTATTCATTCGAAATGAAGGTGTGGCGGAGGTATGTCTACAGATACGCCATATTCTGACTTTGACTTAATTCTCTCATAATTCCACCACCTTTACATGTGATAAAACAATGAACAAGTTTGAGCAACACCTACTTTATTTTTTCAGATATAAATAACACCATTCTCCTGTAATTTACAAATTGATCAGAGCTATTGATAAGAGCTAGGTAAATTAGTAAGCCGTTTGGATGAGGGGATTGTAAATAGAAATTACAATTGTTTTAGATCTATTTGACCTTATGATCACTGGAGACCAATGTGAAGTAAGTCATATGGCAGGCAGCAAACTGAAGCATATCAACATATCACCTTGTCCACAGGGACGTTTATGAAATGCTGGACCTTTTTAGTGATGACATTTAGAGACCCTTCACTATAGGCTTCTGTAGCCATGCACAAATGAGAGTACAGCGCCAAACCTACCGGGGAAAAAAAACCTGGAACCTGGAACCTGGCACACGGTTGGACCGTTGTCATCACAGTTCCATGATTAGTGAGGATTATTAGGGTAGATTCATAGGACTACTGTTCAACCCCTATTGTACACTTTTCTCACCTTCAAATATTTAATGGATTGAACAATTGAATTTGGCAACTTTCAGGATGACTCAAACCACTGTATTTTTGATTCACCAATATATTTAGTGCATAAAGGCTCTTCAAACCTGTTTTTATATTATTCATCAATACTTTCCTAACCCTAAATAATATACAAGATCAGATAATTTTTTAATTTTTTTTATTTTAAATTTTTAAATTTAACAATTGGTGCTGAAAAGATGACGAATATGCATGTATTTACATGGCTTTCTTTCATTGATCCCTAATATTCTGAACAGTTCTCTCCGTATATTCTACACTGTTAAAATGAAGTGCTTTGTAGCACCAAAACTTGTGGCAACTGAGCTGCCACCAACTTGAAGGAGTTGAAACCTTAACGTTGATGGAAACACACAATCCCGAGATGTTCTGAAACATGACACATTGTGTTGTAACACCACTTAAGCAAGTGTTGTGCAACACCTTGCCAGGGACTGGGAGCACTACCGGAAGAGGTTGAAAACACATTTATTTGGTGTTTCAAGCTCTGTCTAGTGCAGATTTAGTTCAAGTCAAACTTTATTTGTCACATGCGCCGAATACAACAAGTGTAGACTTTACTGTGAAATGTACATTTAACGTTTGTTTGCGGTCCGGCATTATATCATAGAAGAAGAAGAATCAGAAGCAGCAGAAGAAGAAGCGGCAACAAAGCCCAATTCCCCAGGAATTGAACCACTGGCAAAATCCCCTCAAAGTGGGTTGAAGAGGTAAATTAGTGTTGAGATCTGATTGGTCCGGTAAATTACTGTACACATATGATTGGTCAATTGCATTTGATATGTGTGTGACCAAATGTGTGTGACCAATAATTCTTGCGCTCTGTAAAATGTAATCGCCAACACGTTCCTGCCTGAGCAGAATGTTAAATGTTTTGCTGGATCATGACCTCTGGGTGCATTACTGAGTATAATTTGCTGGTGTCAAATTATATATGAAAACGTGATACATATTTTGAAAGCTGAGAAGGAGTTTTTTCAAATGATATGACATACAATAGCACCCCATCAATCAGTCAAGAAAAAACACCTGTGAAAATGTGTATTTTATATGAAAATCCCTGCTTTTCCACCAAACCACTGCCATTTACACAACATTCTAATGAAGATATTCTGCTAGGCTTGAAAATCTGTTATCAGAATATAAACTATTTTACTGTGCACAATGTACAGCTGTTTTAGTGGCCAACGTTTTTTTTTCTGTGAACAGACACTTCCTTATGTGGGTAATATATTTAACACATATCTAATTACAAATGATATTTAGTCTTACATATGATAAGGAAAGACAGTAATATAACTGTATTGAAAGAAAAAGGTTATGGGAATACATTCTTATTCAAACCTGAAAACAAAGTGCAAGTTACATCGCTATCATAACCGTAACATTATACAACATTAATCTCAGGGATATTGTCATCAAAATGGATTTGGAATGACATACTGTATACAATCTTTAATATGTGCATCATGTGTTGGGACATACTAACCCATCTGCTGGTGGAATGCCTTCCTCAGGATCTCAGTGCTTGACAGCCAGACCTCTCACACGACCCAGCTCCTCTGTCAAGTCAGTGTAGGCCAGACCTCTAGCATGACCCAGCTCCTCTGTCAACTCAGAGTAGACCAGACCTCTAACACGACCCAGCTCCTCTGTCAACTCAGTGTAGGCCAGACCTCTAGCACGACCCAGCTCCTCTGTCAACTCAGAGTAGGCCAGACCTCTAACACGACCCAGCTCCTCTGTCAACTCAGTGTAGGCCAGACCTCTAACACGACCCAGCTTGTCTGTCAACTCACTGGAGTGTCACAACCGAAAACAATTTTGTTCCCTTACGATGCATAACCATTTGCCCTTGCATTCAGGTGCTACACAAACAAACCACCTTCTATATTTCGTTTAACAAAGCTAACAATTTCCAGAGTAGTCATCCAGTACATAGAAGCTTCACTTTTTCTGTTCTGAGAGTCAGACAAATGTAAGCGTGGTCTTTGATCTATTTGCGCCAGATAGCCAACTCCTACGTATAGCCTACCCTTATGGTAACATGGCATGACAACAATCATACAGTAGGACTTGGCAAAACAGTATGAACAGATCTGGGATCAGGCTAGCCAAACGTCGATTCTCTGCACTCTTAGAAAAAAAGGGTTCCGAAAGGTTTCTATGTGGAGGGATCGGTTTCTACCAAAAAAAAAAAGAGAACCAGTTTGATCTGAAGAACCCTTTTTGGAAGACAATGGTTCTTTGTAAGGCAAAGAGTTCTACCTAGAACTTTTAACATCCTAAGGACCGTTTTTGGAATAAAGGTTTTTTTGAAAGGCAAGAAGGGTTCTTTGGAAGGCAAGAAGGATTCTACATAGAGCTTCCTGTGCTTGGCCCTCCTATGTTGAACATAATAAACAGCTCTCTATCCACCGGATGTGTACCAAACTCACTAAAAGTGGCAGTAATAAAGCCTCTCTTGAAAAAGCCAAACCTTGACCCAGAAAATATAAAAAAACTACCGGCCTGTATAAAATCTTCCATTCCTCTCAAAAAATTTAGAAAAAGCTGTTGCGCAGCAACTCACTGCCTTCCTGAAGACAAACAATGTATACGAAACGCTTCAGTCTGGTTTTAGACCCCATCATAGCACTGAGACTGAACTTGTGAAGGTGGTAAATTACCTTTTAATGGCGTCAGACCGAGGCTTTGCAACTGTCCTCGTGCTCCTAGACCTTAGTGCTGCTTTTGATACCATCGATCACCACATTCTTTTGGAGAGATTGGAAACCCAAATTGGTCTACACGGACAAGTTCTGGCCTGGTTTACATCTTATCTGTCGGAAAGATATCAGTTTGTCTCTGTGGATGGTTTGTCCTCTGACAAATCAATTGTAAACTTCGGTGTTCCTCAAGGCTCTGTTTTGGGACCACTATTGTTTTCACTATACATTTTACCACTTGGTGATGTCATTCGGAAACATAATGTTAACTTTCACTGCTATGCGGATGACACCATGGCTGTACATTTCGATGAAACATGGTGAAGCCCCAAAATTGCCCTCCCTGGAAGCCTGTGTTTCAGACATAAGGAAGTGGATGACGGCAAGTTTTCTACTTTTAAACTCTGACAAAACAGAGGTCCCAAGAAACAAAGAGATCTTCTGTTGAATCTGACAATTAATCTTGATGGTTGTACAGTCGTCTCAAATAAAACTGAAGGACCTCGGCGTTACTCTGGACCCTGATCTCTCTTTTGACGAACATATCAAGACTGTTTCAAGGGCAGCTTTTTTCCATCTACCTAACATTGTAAAAATCAGAAACTTTCTGTCCAAAAATGATGCAGAAAGGTTAATCCATGCTTTTGTCACTTCTAGGTTAGACTACTGCAATGCTTTACTTTCCGGCTACCCGGATATAGCACTAAATACATTTCAGTTAGTGCTAAACATGGCTGCTAGAATCTTGACTAGAACCAAAATGTTTTATCATATTACTCCAGTGCTAGCCTCTCAACACTGGCTTCCTGTTAAGGCAAGGGCTGATTTCAAGGTTTTACTGCTAACCTACAAAGCCTTGGGTTGTGCCGTGGCGGAGATCTTGTGGGCTATACTCAGCCTTGTCTCAGGATGGTAAGTTGGTGGTTGAAGATATCCCTCTAGTGGTGTGGGGGCTGTGCTTCGGCAGAGTGGGTGGGGTTATACCCTGCCTGTTTGGCCCTGTCTGGGGGTATCGTTGGATGGGGCCACAGTGTCTCCCGACCCCTCCTGTCTCAGCCCCCAGTATTTATGCTGCAGTAGTTTGTGTCGGAGGGCTAGGGTCCGTCTGTTATATCTGGAGTATTTCTCCTCTCTTATCTTGTGTCCTGTGTGAATTTAAGTATGCTCTCTCTAATTATCTCTCTCTCTTTCTTTCTCTCTCTCTCTCTCTCGGAGGACCTGAGCATTAGGACCATTCCTCAAGGCCTACCTGGCCTGATGACTCATTGATGTCCCCAGTCCACCTGGCCGTGCTGCTTCTCCAGTTTCAACTGTTCTGCCTGTTTTATGAACATTTTAAAATCTTGTCCATGTTCTGTTATAATCTGCACCCGGCACAGCCAGAAGAGGACTGGCCATCCCTCACAGCCTGGTTCCTCTCTAGGTTTCTTCCTAGGTTTTGGCCTTTCTAGGGAGTTTTTCCTAACCACTGTGCTTTTACACCTGCATTGCTTGCTGTTTGGGGTTTTAGGGTTTCTGTACAGCACTCTGTGACATCAGCTGATGTAAGAAGGGCTTTATAAATACATTTGATTTGATTTGATGAGCTGTATATCCTATTTCTCAGCATGCTTTATTGCAAGCTGATTTTCTGAATTGTTTTTTTAATTATCTGTATTTTTGCACGCCCATTGATTGGTTAATGAATTTTATGCCACACAAAGATAAATAACATACATTTTTCTAAACTAATCCAGTCTGTAAGTAGGGGGACTTATTGCACTCATTTGTGGGATGGTTATATCCAGTTTAGAAGATTGAGGTAGTCTCTGTATTCAATCTTCCCTACCCTGGCAGTCATTCTAAAGGCCTGATGTGGCCTGTAAACCAGGAGTTTCCTAACACCCCTGTGTTAGGGTATGACTAGGCCCTCAGAGAAAGGACTTATAGTATGTCATTATTGTCATAAATGATTTTATTTTAAAGGCTAATAAGGCTAGATCTTAACAATCAGCTTTAAGTAGGAGCGGGTGAGGGCATTCACAGCCGACCGCTCAGACGAGCCATTTTTACAAGGTCCTTAATTTCGTCGGATTTAGCGATCAACAGTTTTTACATAGCCGTCTGCAGCGCGGGGAGAAATGTCCCCCACCCCCACCCACAAACATCTTCCCATGGCTATGACAGTAGGCTGAAGAAAGTATTACCTGTTAACTAACTAAGATGATAACTTCCAGTAAAGGGGTGATTGTTTTAGGGGTCTCGACCATCAGAATCCGGGCACGCCCAAGCATGTTGGCATGAGGTCACGTTTGGGGGATACATTGCAGCCTGGTCTCATAGACTAGACTAAACTTAAATCAGGTCGCTGATTCAAATCCCAGAGCCGACTAGGTGAAACATCTGTCGATGTGCTCTTGAGCAAGGCACTTAACCCTAACTGCTCCTGCATGTTGCCCTGGATAAGAACTTCTGCTAAATTACAAAAATAATAAAGAAAATACAAAAGTTATCAGTATCTTTGCTGTATCTTGCCGTTGGCAAAATGTTGCGGTTCCAATGTGCAAATTTGATGTGAGACCTTCGGGATGAGGTGGAAGTTAGACCGTGCCAATTTAGATTCCTCTTCATTCACTGTGCTCAGCAGACAGGCAGCGTGGAGGAGGGGCATGGTGTGGATGTGTTCTCTGATGGAATAAAGCAATTGGTCAGATGTTTTTGTTAATCATTTGTCCAATAAAATTATGTTTTGCTTTGTATTCCCGTTATGGTTGATTGGTCCCTGAACCCTAGGCCATTTTGAAACATATAATTTGTAAAAGTGTAAAAGTTAAACCATGACAAAGGCTGAAACGTGTTGGCCTATGTTGGCCTAACTTCCTCTGTCCTCCAAGAGTTGCTGAATGTCCTCTAACCCTCTGATGAACACCAGCCAACCCTCAATGTGGCTGGTCAGTGCACACATGGGCGGACTAGACATCTGGCATTTCGTGAAAATGCCTTTTTTGGGGCGCAAAATGATAATTATCTGTCAAATAATGCTGGGCCATTTGCAGGTGTGTTAGAAATGCTAGAGACGATTTTTGGTCCCTGTCCATCCCTGAGTGCATGTATAGAACCACCATGCTTTAAGGCTGGATTCAGATCATCATGCCCTATTGGGTTGGCTTCTTCTGGCTTGGATTAGTATTGGGACAGGGAATGCTGATTTTCAATCAGTGATTGAGTTATAAGGGACTTTCCTACATATATAGAATTGCTTCATTGTGGTCACTGAGAGGATGTTGGTATATGTTTCTCTTTGCGTTCTTTTCTGTGTTTGTGTGTACAGACTGCTTGTGTTTTGTGTGTGTGTGTGCAGATTGTGTCTGTGTGTGAGCGTATATATGTGTGTTCATGATGCAGTAGTAAGGTGTGCAGGGATGAAGCTTCATGTGTCCTTGGAGAAGTTTTAATAAACACACAGCATGTATTATTCAGGCCCTTTTAACAAACACACACACACACACACACACACACACACACACACACACACAAATGCACATGTACTCACGTACGTATGGAATCTCTCTCTCTCGCTCTCTCTCTCTCTGGTGTAGTAGAGCGCAAATTAGAGTTTATATTTGACATAAACAGTACCAGTCAAAAGTTTGGACACACCTACTCGTTCAAGGGTTTTTCTTATTTTTTTTTAAACTATTTTCTACATTGTAGAAAAATAGTAAAAATAAGGAAAAACACTTAAATGAGTAGGTGTGTCCAAACTTTTGACTGGTACTGTATATTCAGACTAGAAGGAGAGGAGAGGGAAACACAGAGTTCAGGGATGTGCTGTATGGGGGTCATCCTCATAGGACAAGTACAGTTGTTGCTATAGAGACGTTCTAATGCTATTTCTATGGTTGTATCACTGTTGCTTGGCTGTAATGTAGATTGCTTTATTAATATAAGACTGTATCATCCACTCCTTGCTGAATGAGTCCTTACGATCTAGAACCGCATTTAACAGTTAGCATTCCCAACACAGCATAGTAGTATTGGAGGTGGTGTTTCCTAGGTGTTTGTTTTGTAGGATTTTGCCCTGTCCTCTGCGTTGCTTTATTCATTTTCTGCATGTCTGTAGTACTGTATGGCTGGAAGACTGCATGGCTGTAGGACTGCATGGCTGGAGGACTGCACGGCTGGAGGACTGCACGTCTGTAGGACTGCACGGCTGGAGGACTGCACGGCTGGAAGACTGCATGCTTAGAGGACTGCATGGCTGGAGGACTGCATGGCTGGAGGACTGCATGGCTGGAGGACTGCATGGCTGGAGGACTGCATGTCTGTAGGACTGCATGGCTGGAGGACTGCATGGCTGGAAGACTGCATGGCTGGAGGACTGCATGGCTGGAGGACTGCATGGCTGGAGGACTGCATGGCTGGAGGACCGCATGGCTGGAGGACCGCATGGCTGGAGGACCGCATGGCTGGAAGACCGCATGGCTGGAGGACCGTATGGCTGGAGGACTGCATGGCTAGAGGACTGCATGGCTGTAGGACTGCATGGCTGGAGGACTGCATGTCTGTAGGACTGCATGGCTGGAGGACTGCATGGCTGGAAGACTGCATGCTTAGAGGACTGCATGGCTGGAGGACTGCATGCCTGGAGGACTGCATGGCTGAATGACTAGAGGACTGCATGGCTGGAAGACTATATACCTAGAGGACTGCATGGCTGGAGGACTGAATGGCTGGAGGACTGCATGGCTGCAGGACTGCATGGCTGGAAGACTGAATGGCTGGAGGACTGCACCATTGACCTTCGGTTTGAGACACCAGACATACTATACACAGTTCAGCTGGAAGTTGTCATGAGTCGAACACTAGCAACACAAACACATACCCAATATTGTAGTTGGTTGTTTTCTTATGTCTTGACCAATGTTTTATTTTTCTTCCAAGTCTTGAAAAGTGACACAGAAAGGTAGAGAATAGAGCCATAGTATCGATTGATAAAGGTAATACTATATTGCGTAAAGGAGAGAACCAATTATGGATCTCTCTCTCTCTCTCTCTCTCTCTCTCTCTCTCTCTCTCTCTCTCTCTCTCTCTCTCTCTCTCTCTCTCTCTCTCTCTCTCTACACAGCCCCTCACTGGGTAATGTCCATGTTGTTTCTACAGTGTCTTTACTAAAGGTTATTTCCCTGTTGTAATTCCAATACTAAATCAGTGATTGGAAGTAACACATTACAGAATGTATCCTTCACAGCAAATACTTTCTTTGAAATGGCAACTAAAAGCGTCAATTTGAAATACTGTTTGAGACAAAACAATAACAGTCTTGCCCAAAAACATCACCACCAGTGGGGTCAACAGTTCAGCAAGTCATCTTATACATTTATTTATCCTGTTAATGATAGGCTATCAGATTCCTATCTCTCTTTCCTGCTACCTCCCTACAGCCCCCTCTCTCCCTGCCATAGCCTGGAGGAGTGTTGTAGCCAGCATCTGGAGTCCGGATGTTTGAATGGGATCCTTTCTTACAGGGGCCTATCGGTCCAGCGAGCACACTCAGGGCATGGGCCAACTGCTCTGCAGACCCACCGAAGCAGGTAGGGGTAGGGGTAGGCAGGGGGAGTGGAGAGGTAGGGGTAGGCAGGGGGAGTGGAGAGGTAGGGGTAGGCAGGGGGAGTGGAGAGGTAGGGGTAGGCAGGGGGAGTGGAGAGGTAGGGGTAGGCAGGGGGAGTGGAGAGATAGGGGTAGGGGTAGGCAGGGGAGTGGAGAGGTAGGGGTAGACAGTGGAGTGGAGAGGTAGAGGTAGACAGTGGAGTGGAGAGGTAGGGGTAGGCAGGGGGAGTGGAGAGGTAGGGGTAGGGGGTAGGCAGGGGAGTGGAGAGGTAGGGGGAGTGGAGAGGTAGGAGTAGGGGGAGACAGGGGAGTGGAGAGGTAGGAGTAGGGGGAGACAGGGGAGTGGAGAGGTAGGGAGTAGGGGGAGACAGGGGAGTGGAGAGGTAGGGGTAGGGGGAGACAGGGGGAGTGGAGAGGTAGGAGTAGGGAGAGACAGGGGAGTGGAGAGGTAAGGGTAGGCAGGAGGAGTGGGGGTAAGGGGTAGGCAGGAGGAGTGGGGGGTAAGGGTAGGCAGGGAGTGGGGGTAGGGGTAGGCAGGAGGAGTGGGGGGGTAAGGGTAGGCAGGGAGTGTGGGGTAGGGGTAAGCAGGGTAAGGAATGGGGAAAGGAGAGGCAGCGTAAGACAGTGGGAATGGAGCTGGGCATTAGGTGGGTTAATATTAAACCCCCTGAGTCAATAGATGTTAGAATCACATTTGTCAGTGATTACAGCTGTGAGTGTTTCTGGGTAAGTCTCTAAGAGCTTTGCATACCTGGATTGTACAATATTTGCACATATTTATTAAAAAAAAATTCTGGTTGTTGATCATTGCTAGACAGTCATTTTCAAGTATTGCCATAGATTTTCAATACGATTTAAGTCAAAACTGTAACCAGGCCACTCAGGAAGATTCAATGTCATCTTGGTAACCAACTCCAGTGTAGATTTGGCCTTGTGTTTAAGGTTATTGTCCTGCTTAAATGTGAATTTGTCTCCCAGTGTCTGTTGGAAAGCTTAGCTCTATTCAGTTTATTTTTATCATAAAAAACTCCTTAGTCCTTGCCGATGACAAGCATACACATAACATGATGCAACCACCACCATGCTTTAAAATATGAAAAACTTGTCCCCAGTGATGTGTTGTGTTTGTTTTGCCCCAAACATAACTCTTTGTATTCAAGACATTAAGTTAATTTGCTAAGTTCTTTGCAGTTTTACATTAGTGCCTTGTTGCAAACTGAATGCATGTTTTGGAATACTTGTATTATGTACAGGCTTCCTTTTTGTCACTCTATCATTTAGGTTAGTATTGTGGAGTAACTATAATGTTGTTGATCCATCCTCAGTGTTCTTCCATCACAGCCATTAAACTCTGTAAATGTTTTAAAGTCACCATTGGCCTCATGGTGAAATCCCTGATTGGTCTCCTTCCTCTCTGGCAACTGAGTTAGGAAGGGTGCCTGTATCTTTGTAGTGACTGGGTGCATTGATACACCATCCAGGGTGTAATTAATAACTTCACCATGCTCAAAGGGATATTCAGTGTTTGCTTTTTTCCCCCCTTTACCCATCTACCAAAGGTGCCCTTCTTTGAAAGGCACTGGGAAAACATCCCTGGTCTTCGTGGTTGAATCGGTGTTCGACTGAGGGACCTGACAGATAGTCATTCAAAATGTTAAGCACTATCATTGCACACAGAGGGAGTCCATGCAACTTATTATGTGACTTGTTAAGCAATTTTTGTTGTCCTTAACGTATTTTAGGCTTGCCATGACAAAGGAGTTGAATACTTATTGACTCAAGACATTTCAGCGTATAATTAATTTATAAAGAGTTCTAAAAACATAATTCCGCTTTGACATTATGGGGTATTGTGTGTAGACCTTATAGAGAAATGCTTACTTACAAGCCTTTAACCAACAATGCAGTTTTAAGAAAATCACTAAAAAAGTCTGAGGTAAGAATAAACAATCATTAAAGAGCAGCAGTAAATAACAATAGCAGGGCTATATACAGTCAAAGTCACCATTATTAGTCAGTTGTACAACCGAATGCCTTCAAACGAAATGTGTCTTCTGCATTTAACCCAACCCCTCTGAATCAGAAAGGTGCAGGGGGCTGCCTTAATCAACATCCACATCTTTGGCACCCAGGGAACAGTGGGTTAACTGCCTTGTTCAGGGGCAGAACGACAGATTTGTACCTTGTCAGCTCAGGGATTTGAACTTGCAACCAGGGGGTACCTGTACAGAGTCAATGTGTCAATATGCGGGGGCACCGGTGTCGAGGTAATTGAGGGAATTATGTACATGTAGGTAGAGTTATTAAAGTGACTATGCACAGATAATAACAGAGCAGCAGCGTGTGGGGGCAATGCAAATAGTCTGGGAAGCCATTTGATTAGCTGTTCAGGAGTCTTATGGCTTGGGGGCAGAAGCTGTTTAGAAGCCTCTTGGACCTAGACTTAGAGCTCCGGTACCGCTTGCCGTTTTGGTAGCAGAGAGAACAGTCTATGACTGAGGTCTACCACTGTGCTTCCCTTTGTAGTCTGTAATAGTTTGCAAGCCCTGCCACATCCGACGAGCGTCTGAGCCGGTGTAGCACAATCCGATCTTAGTCCTGTATTGACGCTTTGCTTGTTTGATTATTCGTTGGATGGCATAGCAGGATTTCTTATAAGCTTCAGGGTTAGAGTCCTGCTCCTTGAAACTGGCAGCTCTACCCTTTAGCTCAGTGTGAATGTTGCCTGTAATTTATGGCTTCTGGCTGTGCGTACAGTCACTGTGGGGACGACGTCTTCGACAAACTTATTGATAAAGCCAGTGACTGATGTGGTGTACTCCTCAATGCCATCAGAAGAATCCCGGAACATGTTCCAGTCTGTGCTAGCAAAACAGTCCTGTAGTTTAGCATCTGCTTCATCTGACCACTTTTTAAAAGACAGAGTCACTGGTGCTTCCTGCTTTAATTTTTGCTTGTAGGCAGCAATCAGGAGGATAGAGTTATGGTCAGATTTGCCAAATGGAGGGCGAGGGAGAGCTTTGCACACGTCTCTGTGTGTGGAGTGAAGGTGGTCTAGATTTTTTCTCCCTCTGGTTGCACATTTAACATGCTGATAGAAGTTAGGTCAAAAGGATTTAGGTTTCCTTGCATTAAAGTCCCCCACCCACTAGGAGCGCCGCCTCTGGATGAGTGTTTTGCTGTTTGCTTATGGCGGAATACAGCTCATTGAGTGTGGTTTTAGTTCCAGCCTTGGTCTGTGATGGTATGTAGACAGCTAGAAAAAATACAGATGAAAACTCTCTAGGTAGATAGTGTGGTCTACAGCTTAGTAGTATGGCAACTTGGTATGAACTTTGAACTCTTATTCACTAAAGAAGTGATACATCCTAGCTGTTGAGTTAGCAGCAGCAGCTGTAAACGTGGGCTAGGAAAGAACGGACAATCTCTTCAGAAAGACAGGGTACTACAACGTATCCGATCTACCACACAACGACATTCGACATTCGACAAAGGACAAGACCAATCTATCGAAGCGCAGCTCAGAGTAAATTGCATTTTCCTTTTCCAAATGGGCAGTTATTTAGAATGCATAAGATTCTGTATTTACAATAGCATGGCTTCATAAGGTCCGATAGAGACCAAATCCTTTTGTTCCTCAGTCTTCCCACACTTTCATTCAAACCAAACACCCTTTCTTTGTGTAACCAGCCGTCATATCGGTTCCGTCCACCAGGGACGTTTTCTTGTATGACATAATTAGTAATCAATGTATGATCCATCCTGTGTGTATGTAATTCTGTGTGATTATTTAGGTATTTCGTAAATAAATAATTAAACCAAATTTTGTATTGCTGATTCAACTTTTTAGCCAGGGTTCGTGAAGATAACCAAGAATTCTACGATGTTCAGATGAGACTGAAATAAGGTGATGATTAATAATTGACTGCTGTTGATGTAAAAGATTACCAGGTCTTTAATATTACCTGATTAAACTAATCATGTAAATGTAATTAACTAGAATGTCGGGGCACCACGAAAGAATGTTAATAGAGCTGTTATCTTCCGAATAAACTCTTAATTACAGAGAAATGATTTTATAGAATAGCATGTCATATCACTTAATCCGGCGTAGCCAAAGACACGACAGGTATAATGGTATTCCCCACAGTCCAAATAAAATGTTCTTTGTGCATTTTAGTCTTATCCATAGCGATTTACTGTAGTGAGTACATACACTATCATACTTTTCAAACTGGTCCTCCATGAGAATCAAACCCACAAACCTGGCAAGCACCATGCTCTACCAACTAAGCCACACAGCACACAACTCTTTCTTTCTGCTTTATTGTATGTCTCTGAAAGATATTACAGAGCCCAGCCTGCCTCTTAAAAAGGCACGTACAGATTGCCATGTAGGCCTATTGCACAGCACAGCACAGCATATCAAAACACAGCACAGCACAGCATATCACAGCTCCATCTATAAAGCACATGCATCCAGGGCCTCAGCGTAATTGCTGTGGGTTTGTGTTTGTTGAATGGACGGGGTACAGGACCGGACCTGCGTACAAATGCTATTTTAAATATTTAAAATACTTTAAGCGTTTGCTCTATCCTGCCAGGAGTGCCAGTTGGGCGGGGTTTACTAGTCTAGCTCAATCAAGCACAGCAAATTATTTTGAATAGTATTTGAACCCAGGTCTGGAAAGGAAAGTGCCTGGCTTATAACCTCCTCTAGGCTGGTCTGCCTTCCCATCCACACCCAGCCCTATTAAAGCCACTGTGGACCAGAGCTTTTCTACATTGTCTGGGATGCTGTCACTCCCATGCCCAAAGGAGGGGATGCTGTCTCTCCCAGGCCCTGAGGAGGGGATGCTGTCTCTCCCAGGCCCAGAGGAGGGGATGCTGTCTCTTCCAGACCCAGTGTAGGGGATGCTGTCTCTTAAAGGCCCAGAGGAGGGGATGCTGTCTCTTCCAGGCCCAGAGGATGGGATGCTGTCTCTTCCAGGCCCAGAGGAGGGGATGCTGTCTCTCCCAGGCCCAGAGGAGGGGATTCTGTCTCTCCCAGGCCCAGAGGAGGGGATTCTGTCTCTCCCAGGCCCAGAGGAGGGGATGCTGTCTCATTGACCTATGCTGACCAGGAGGCAAAGAGAGAGAGGAGGCTGATGGTAGGAGCCTGGTAGACAGATACATCTGGTCATTCTGATGGCTAGAACAATGGCCATCTGTCATGCGTGGCTGCTCTCCCTTCCACAGCTCCGTAGGACCAGGGGACCAGCCAGTAGTGACTTTCTTTATTTTCACTCTCCCTTCTTTCCAGGGACACTTCTGCCCCTTTACAATGGGCCTTTTGTCCCCCTCCCTCCGCCCTTTTCCAACTCTTTAGCCCTTCGAGCTCAATTGGAACAAAAGTTGAAAGCGCAACTATTCACCTTCCTCCCTTTCTCCCTCCTGCTCTCTGACTCCCATTATGACTTCTGGCTCCGACTCTCTGTCTCTAGCTGTGCTGCTGCGTGTGTGTGTGTGTGTGTGTGTGTGTGTGTGTGTGTGTGTAGAGTCCCTATTTAGATGCACTGTGTGTGTGTGTGTGTGTGTGTGTGTGTGTGTGTGTGTGTGTGTGTGTGTGTGTGTGTGTGTGTGTGTGTGTGTGCGTGTGCGTGTGTGTATAGAGAAGATGCCTGCATGGTGTGATCCTGGACTATGGGAATGAACAGAGACAAAGCCTCACACTCCAGCGGTTACCATGCTCAGCAATTTCACACATCTCTTATTTCCCACATTGGATCCCTTCCTCAATCTCTTACTGTTATCTCAATGA